>BMAV01017363.1:26803-77618 GCA_019973955.1 Trichonephila inaurata madagascariensis | reverse complement strand
AAAAAAAAAGCATGATGATATTAGGGAAACATATTTTAAGTTATTTTTAATACATATTTGCATTTTTTACCTTTTATAAGGATAATAACTTCTATTTTCTTTTATTTGGTTTAAAAAAGATTAAATACTTGCAGAGATTTCATAGGTATTAAAGTTTTTTAAATCTTAGTGAGCCAGCAGCATGGGGGTACTCTAAATAGCCATCAAGCCACAAGTCCTCTCGTAAGGTTGGTGAAAGGAGAAGAGAAGTGGGAAGGCCCTGAACACCCCTAGGGTTCCTCCCTTAAAATTGGAGTGGAACTAAGCAAAATCGTACTGTCATCTACATGGAGTTCACAGCTAAGGTTAACAACAGGAGTAAAAATCTAGCCCTTTGCTGCAATGAATTTCATGGACCTTGATCTGATGTTACTGTCGATCAGGTGGAATAAGTTCTTTACTTTGTTCTTTAAATACTTTGAATAAGTTCTAAAAAAAATTATTCTTTTTAAATGAAGGGGGAGGGTAGTACAAAGGAAAACATGATATTCTACATTACATTCTATAAATTGTTAGAGCTCAATTATAGAGTGCAGGAATATAAGGGTGTAGTGGTGTTTACACCCACATTTGAGAGAAAGACACAGGAAACAAAGGCACGCAGTCTGTTGCGAGTTTCCCATTTAATTAGCATAAAGTGTATAACAAAGCCCTGTATATATTTGTAAAGAAATTAGCGAAAAAGAATTATTTGAGTAGTGACTGAGTAAATACTATCCTGACGTAAGTAAAGATAAATGTGAAATCACTACCTATGAGTACCGAGTTGGACGAAGGCTATAACAAAATTGTTACATGTTGCCAAAAGGTCTACAAAACTTATAATATGAAACACATACTTCCCATTCTTAGATTTAGAATGAATTTTGAGCTACTAATCATATGAATTTTAGGGTGGCCTTAAATATATAGAAAAATTAAAAAAGAGCAAAAGTTTTCAACATTTAATTTTGTAAATGTGACTTGGTAGTCAAAGAAAGATTTGAATCCTAAATAGGCAAATCCCAAATTTACTAAACATCATTTTGATGGTATAAGTTTAACAAAAAATCTCTTTTATCAAACCTAAAATTCTACTATGCCCATTTAAATCTGGATTAAATAAAACCCAAAACATGCCTTTAAGTCTTTTGGGCTTAAGAGAACTTTGATAATAAAACACAAAATTACCTAAGCAGTTTTTCCCATAATTTAAAATTATTATTTCGCATAATCCTTTTTTATTGCAGGAGTTAAAAGGAGATCTATATATATGGTATAATAAAACATAAACATATCAGAAAAACAATAAGCAAGAAAACTACATATATCTCACATGGATATAAAATATTTACAGAGGGAAAATAAGACCTAAGAAATAAGAAAAAGTGTTAATAAAATAATTATATAATTAAAAATGCTTAGTTTCATGAACTGTGTACAGAAAAATATACTTCTCAAAAGTTCATTTACAACACCATGAAGAAGAGTACAAATACACTTCACAAGAAACTAAATGGAAATTGGATAGGTAGAGGAGAAAAACATGCACATTTTTTCTGATTGTATTTTTGGTGACATGATATCCAGTATCTGGCTGTAAAAGCAGCAGCTGATTCACTCTGTATATGCTATCAGTGACAGGCACAGACTATTTAAGAAGTGTAAAATATTCCTCAGAGATGTCAGCAATCTCAATACAGCAGTTACATTATGCACAGAATAAGATTGCATCATAGATCTGTATGACCTTATTTTTCAATGTGTACAATTGCCCCTCGTGTCAGGCAGAGTGCAAATACAATTTAGCACTGCCAAGCAGATTCACTGAATGATCAACTGAGATCTATTTGGCGTGGCACATTATCATTACCAGTGGGTGTAATGAGGGATGGTTACTTACACAGCAGTCAGCCACTGCAGTTCCATAAGTACTAGGCACAGGACTGCTTGTTTAACGAGATGTCAATGTTAGCCTCCCTTTGGGTTTTAAGATTTAAGGTGACATTACATTCAGGTAGTGAACATCCTTTGTGTACATTACTCATATCAATTTAACATTAGACCGGTATACTATACAAGCTGTTTTGATAGTGGTTCAGTCATTCGTGCAGGCTAAACCAAAGCGTATCTAATAGGACAGAGTCCTGTCTCACGTTTCACAAAAAACTGTCAAGAGCCTAAAAGGAATTGATATTCTTCCTGACTGGATAAACTAGATCTTTTTCCGATCAAATATTTATGGGGCCCTTATAGGTTGTTTGATGATGTATGTAGAAGGATTGAGATCTCCTCTGGATTCAGTTTGACAGGGATACTCAAGATACCATTAATGATAGCGGTCTATTTAAAGGCTTGTATTTCAGCCAAAGTAAATGAGTGAATATGAACATCGTACGATTCAGCTACTCAAGGGCTTTTGGCAAAGGACCTCATAATTTTGAACTAAGGTCCAGTGACGAGGACGACGCCTGAGCTGGCTCCCCTGTCCAAACTTCCACATCACACTAAAAGGAGGACATTTGAGCTTTGACTAATTTAGCCCCTCACTGCAGACAGCAGGTCTTCAACAGAACTAGGCTCAAACTCATGTCACGCTGAACATGAGTTAGTTACCTTGACTACTAGGCTACCATGACCACATTTAATACAGAATAATAGTTGAGTAGTACTAAATTTTGTTTGTTGCCTTAATCATTTGCATATGAATGTCCCTTTTACAACTCTTGTTACTTTCTCATGGCTATATGGATTCATGGTGTTCTAATTTCACTATTGAGGAGAGCACATTTATATAACAGTATGCTATTTACATTACATTTGACTCTAAAATATAACTAATTGTTATCAAAAAGTTACAGATAATACTTATTAATACCACAAAGAATGATAAAATTAAAACCCAGGTATTTAATAAAATTCAATAAACTTACACAATCAAAGTTTATGTAATTTTAAACAACACATATTAGCATGCATACACACACATAAATGTGCAACTAAATGAGATTTAATGCAATTTTCAAAATATATGTAAATGTATGGCAATTTCTTTTTTTTTCTTTTTAATAAAAGATAAAGAGAATGTATATTCATTTCCTGCTTTTTTTACACAAATTTGAAATTATACATAGCTCAAGTAAGTTTTTTTCGAAAGCACACTTAACCATACACAATTTCTAATTCAGTGTCAGAATTATGCACATGACCATAAGTGCTGCAGTACAAATTGCAGTCTTTGGCACCAATGTTCATAATTTTTTTTTTCTTTTCCATTCTTTAAAAACTAGCCAACATTGTCCACTGCCACAATGTAGAAGGCACAGGGTAATCCCCTTATTTGATAACTCTTATGTACATATTTTGTGTGATATTTATAAAATAAATTAGATAGATCATCAAATTGTTCCAGTTTATATAAGCTATTTATATTAATATTCATTATTAAAAAACGTTGACACTGCAAGACCTTTCAGATAGTAGTCTTGCAATTCAAAATGGCATTACCAGATGAAAGTCTCCATTAAAGAACTTGATGGATATGGATATCTCTACAGATTGCAGCAACTCTGGTCTAGACCACCACAAGTAATTGCTCTTATTATTTAGTAGCAACAAATAATTATGTAACTAAATATTTATTTTTATTTTTAAGTTTTGTATTCTTAACATTGATTTAACAGATCTTTTTTATTTTATAAATTAAGGCTTCAATATGGGGGGGGGGGGAAGAAAAGGCCAATTTGAAAAATGTTTGGCATTTCTATCTTTCTTACCATTACCTTCAACAGTAATGTATTAAAATATGTACAATCATTCAAAACCCACAGTTCAGCTCAAAACATATAAGAAAAATGAGAAAGAAAAACTGTAGAAAAATGTTTGTAATCAGAATATATTTTATATGAGCATTGAAGTCTGAATATTATTTACCAAGTTGATGAATAATGAAAATACAATGCACATTAAAATATAAATAAATGAAATTGTCTTACTCAAGCCTTCCCGAAGTCTTGTAGGAGAAAGAGGAACAGAACTTTTAAGATCCAATCCTTCCAGCTGTCGTCCCAGTTTCAAGTTCATAGCCGTATGTTTCTGTTGTACAAGTTTTTGAGTAGCAACAGCAGGGGTACTCATTCTCCTATTAGTCTTCATACCATTCATATGCTCAGTGTAATCATCAGGTAGCTGGAAAGTCAACTTTTTCACAACTTTGCCACCACTTGCTCGGCGTGCCATTAAGGCAGATTGAGGATTTTCACTTTGACTAGATTTACCTTCACCACTGATGCCAACATCACCAGCTTCTTCTTCAGAATCATTTGTTTCATCATCTTCATGTATTTGTTGATCCTCAACATCTACAGCAGGATTGCTACTAATTCGACCATGTTGTTTGAGGATAGCGATAGAATCTTGATGTCGAATGTAAGCTTTCTTGACTTCAGCTTCATTGGCATCCTCTTTACTTGTAAAGGGAGAAGAAGAATTACTATCATAACCACTCTCAATAGGAGAAGCTGGGAAGAAAACAGACTCTTCTGATTGATTGGTGGATTCACCTTTTGTAGAAGATGCAGAAGAGCTGGATTTGTCTTGTGAATTCATTTCAGCATCCAAAATAACTCGACACACCTGGAAACGATTTTTGGGACTCCAGTCTGGGAAACGAACAGGATCACCAGGGAACGTCTGGCTGGAACTCATTCTATTGGGGGAAGGGTGAGACTTGGGGCTTGTATCAATGGTAGATCCACTTCCAGAAGAGTCTTCATGCTCTTGGAGTAAAGCAGTAAGTTCTGTTTCATTAGTAACAACTGGTATATTTGAGTTTTGTACAACAAAATTTATATTTTTGTCTTGCAGGATTTCAGAATTTATTCTATTCTCATTTCTTTTGCAATATTCTGCTATTTCTTCTATAAGTTTCATTTCATTGTTCATTCCATCTTCTCCCTAATTAAAAAAATAACATGTAAGTAATCTAAATAAATAAATTTAAAAACATATTTGGTAATAAGACAAGAAAAATGTGTAAATAATGCTAATTTTCTTATAATTAATATTTTTTACCTTTAATATATTTAGAAATATATATAACTTGTAGCAAATTATATTATTTTAAAATTTTGTTTGATACCTATATTTAGATCTCACACACACATTTTAAACGAGAGGTAATAAAATCAGAAATTAACTAATGCTTACAATGATTAAAAGCATATTTTAACTACAAAAATTTCAATATGATCACCAAATACTTATCATATTTGCAAGAAATAGCAATGATTTAAAATGCTATGCTAAGAAATTTGCTTATGAATGTTGGAAAAAAAAACAAAACCATTTACATATATTTTTCACAGTATTTTAAATTTAATTTATAAAATAAATATTATTTAAAAATATAATGCTCTTAATTTTTTAATACTTCATATTGTGCACACCTTAAAGCTCTTTTATTGATAATATAATTTCAAATCTTGTTATTTCAAGAGAAAAAAAAAAAAAACAACTTATTTCTTTAATTTTGTTAATAATACTCAAATCTGCAAAGAAATGAAAGTACTTTAAATAACTAACATCAATAAGAATACATTCTTAGTCTTTTGAAAAAAGAAAGAAAGTACAAAAAGATTGAAACATAGTAACAGAGAAAAATTAGTTGTTATCCAGGAACTACACAAATAAAATTTGACAGAGAGAGAGAGAGAGAGAGAATCATAATATATAGAATTTAAATATATATATTTAATACATTTTTTTTAAATAGAACACATCATTAGTTAAATTTTAAAGTTAGTTAATTAAAATCACAGAAAGTACACAAATAAGAAAATCATCAGAATATTCAATATCCATAGTTTACCCTTACTATTCACATAATTTTACAGAAAATACAAATTTTTCAAATGAAAAATATGAATTACAAAAAAGTCAAACTGCAGATACTTTTTTCTTAATCTTAACTTTAATAGCATGCACATAAAAAGGGGGAAAGGAAATAAATATATAAAATGAGAATGAGAAGTACTATGTTTTTCATCAGTGGAAGGAATAAAACTTTATTGTGTATTTAGTATACAATTATATTCAATTTACAAAAATAAACTCAATAAATAATTCATGTTTAAAGGAGCATGTATTAACAAAGTAATTACTATAAACTGTATAAAGTAAAAATAATTCCTCACAAAGCAATGATGTAAATCACTGCATTTTTTTTCTTCCTTAGAACTGTGCACATTAAGCTTTTAAAAATAATAATAAAATAAGCTTTTATCACACTTTAATTCAAAAAAATATTTTTAAAATTATGAATGAAAGAAAAGTTTTAAAGAAATTTTAAAATTTCTGAAAGAAATAATTACCACATTTGTCTTGATTGTCTGGTCCACATTTAAACAAATCATACTCTGATTGTGCTTTAATGACAGCGAAAGAGCCATTAGTCCAGCTAGTTTTATGTCATTCCCTCTGAGATCAATTTGTGCTATATGTTGATTGTCTGCAATAAATTCAGCTAATGCCACAGACCCTATAAATGAAAATTAGCTTGAGTACGAGAGGAGAAAAAAATCCTGTCGTATAAAATTGAAAGAAAAACTAATATCACTTGAAGTTATTTTTAAAATTTAACTCTCACAAATGATGAGAAGCAAACAATGTATAATTAAAAAGTATAGTAAGATTTTACACAACAATTTAAATTTAAAAATACAAAAATATATTTTTATGAATTAACTATATAAAAAAAAACAAAAACCACACATTTTAATTGTTTGGTTTTTTTCCCCCATTACATAATGATACTATTTTAAATTTTGCAGTAATTTTTTATAACATTATTTTTTAATTTTTAAAGCATTTTAAGACAAATCACAGTTTAAGGGGTCAAATAAAATATTTTAAACATGGAATTTTAAAAAGTAAATATATAAATTGTATAATAAAATGTAGAGCAAATGTATTATTTCAGCAATTAAAGTTATAGTATAAATAATTAGCCCTAAAATAACACTAATTACATACCTTCACATGTAATTTTTGCATTCATCAAATTTAATTGTTGCAGGGATTGATTAGTGAGCAAGCCTTGCTTCATTTGTTGAATACCTTCATCACAGATACTATTATTGCTGAGGTCTAAATTTGTGAGCGATTCAGATACTAGCTGAAAGATTTAAAATAATAATGAGCTTACACATATAATTTTTAAAAATATGAATTTACTCAACATGGATATTAAAAATCAAACTTTAAAAAATAAAATCTAATTTTTATAGCTTTATGTAAAATTTACATATATTATTTTGAATCTACAAAACAGACAAGTTTTTAATTAAAATATATTAAAAACATGCATCAAAATTATATTACAGTTGCAGTACAACAGCAAAATTGCAACTTGGACTCCTTACAACCTTACAATTTTTTTCTATACCCTCCCCGAATAATTAAACCTTTTACTTCCTTTACATCAGTGTTGATAATTTTAAAAGGATTTGTTGGAGTATATATAATAAAAGTAACTAAATACTGTAGTTCTATTTTTTGTAAAGTACAAAATGCATCTCATTATATATGACTTTAAAACTTTCATTATATATTATGATTTCATTGCTTTCTACAATAGTAATAAATCATGAAATAAAATTAAAACACTTGAAAAATTTTAGAGTCCATTGGGATTCAAGATAATTTTTGGGGGTTTTTGTTCTCTGTTTATGGTTGTATATTACAATAATTTACTAGAAGCCCTAACATTTTTTTAAACTATGAAATTTCCATACCAAAGCTCGATTCACATGTGCCATTCCATTACGTGTTAAACCATTGTTAGACAGATTTAATGTTTTTAGACACTCTCCACAATTTGCAGCTTGTTGGCATAATCCATCGATTAAATGACAAATGCCTAAATCCTGCAACATAAAAATACACCAAATATAAATGGATCAGAAAATATCCAAAGAAAGATCATTTCTGATTCCTATTTATTAATATTCCTCATGACTGAGATCTTACTTGCAAATTATTTGTTCTGAGATCAAGAAGTTCTAGAGTAGAATTAGATCTTAACAAATTCCCAAGCTGCAATCCATCAGCTGAACATATTTTATTTTCACCCAGATACAATTCAAGAAGAGTACTATTAAGTTTCAGAGCAGCAACTAGAAATAAAAATGAAAATTTATAATTAATATTAATTTTTTGAACACATATTTTCCAACTAACTTTTTATTTATAACAAATTTTAACTTTGAAAATTAACAAATTTAATTTTAAAAAAATTGTAAGAAAATAGTATAACAAACTTTAATTATTCAAACTGATGAATTAGTAATTTTTTTTTTAAATCAATACATTTTTATTATAAATATTCCAACTAACCATATTAAAGATACATGCCACACATTTTCAAATTTCAAGAATGTTTTGGAAACATATGTATAAAAAAGTTATTAAAATAATTTACTGAACAACACTTACAACCAAAAAATATTTCTGTATTAGACATGCAGAATTTTTTTTTAAGCATGGGATACATCCAAAACAACTAATTGGATCACACTTAAAAAAAAATAAGAAAACACAGAAACAATTTAATAACAGTTGGGAAGAAATCAAGATCTACCTTTTATGCATATAACACATACACTTCCATTAATATATCAAGGGCACTAACCTAAAATAACAAGAGGTCTTCCAAAAATGCCAGAATTTTCTAAATGTAAGGTTACAAGGTAAGATCCAGTGCGAAATGCTCTACCAAGTATTAATAAACTTTGTTCATTTTGAGATGTTTTTGAAGCATCTAAATATTGTAAACATGGAGTCTGTAAATAAAGAAGTAATAATTAGGAAAAAAATAGTGATTGCATAATCCCCCAAAATTCCATTTAATACAATGTTAAAGCAAAGAAAAATTTAGAGTATTCTCATAATATATTTGATTCATATATATGCAAGTATTGTTGTTAAACAGCAAAAGTTGCTAACCAAAATATTACCTAATTAATCTTCAGATTACCTTATTTTGTTCACAGTTAAAGACCAAACCTGCTATTACAACATATATTTTAAAACATTTATGTGTAAGATCTGAGTATAACGTTTGCAAAGACAGATTTTTATTAAAAGAGGTCTGTATAAATATTTTAAAATCAAACAGTAAAACATAATCCCTAGATAAAAAACATTGTTTCTCAAAATGAGATTGTCAATCTTAATGTGCCCCAAATAGGCATGCTTTTTTCAAAAATCAGTTGGTATGTACTTCAAATTTAGATTGCAATAACAAGGTATACACAATTGTTTTGGCAAGTTAAAATTTTTTTGTAATAGCACTTCCAAACAATTTGATTTTTTGCCTTTTTCTTTAACCATTGTTTGATTCTATACACTTGGTTCTTAAGAAAATAAAAACTAAATAACATTATGTTCTCATTATAAATGGGAACATAAGGCTATTATTTAGTAGTTGTGTTATTGTCACTTTTGACAAAAAAAGCATACATTGCATTGAGTTAAATTAAAATCATACGAGAGAAGTATGTCTAAAAAACAGAATTGGATAAATATGCATAATGTAATTATAATAATAATAAATAAAATATCCCCTAAGCAAAACTTCTGAAAAGCCACAAACTATTTTGTACTTTTTATTTTGCAATAAATATTATTACTTAAATATTTTTCTTTTTAATAAGTAACTTTCAATTTTGAAAGCAAGGATGTGAAATTGTAAAACTATTTACAGGAAAAACAAACATTTTTATAAAATAATCTTTTAATAAATAAAAATTTTACTATAAAAAGTAATGCAGTTCTTCACTTACTCTCTTCAGCATTTTTGAACAAGCTTGCCATCCTTGATTGCCTATATTTTTATTACCTGATATATTTAAATGAGAAGTGGTATCATAATACTCAATCATATCAAATATAGCAGCTGCTCCCTGTAAAAATGATTAAAATTATGTATTTAACATATATTAAAGACATGGTTCATAAAATATACATTTTTCTGCAAGGATTATATATATTGTTACATGGTGTAAAGGCTTGCAAATGTAGGAAGGGTCCAAGAAGTTAGCAAGCAGGTTCTTTTGGAGTTTATTGGAATTTACTCAAGAACTCCCCAGTAAATACAATAGATTTTCTTCTAACAGAAAACAACACAAAAATATAAATCCCATTAGCACCAATTCAAAGTTTACATAAACATAAAACACAGTAATTAAAATCCATCGCTAAAGTATCATATGAGGTACGTAGAATTAATGGTTGCTGTCAAATTTTGACATTTCACTGTAGTGGTCTTTATATTGGCAATGAAGCCCTTCTACGGGCTTTTAGATGTATCTTTTCAAATAATCATCCTACTGACATCACCAAAAACACTCCTTTCTATACAAATTTAGTCTCACTTTTCCTTTAAACCCTTTTTTCTGATCACAATATCCCTTCAGCAGAGAAGCAAATAAAATCTAAATTTAATGTAAAACTAAATAAACACATTATTTCTAAAGCTTTTTAAATATTTAATTGAAGCCAACAATTAGCTTTAAAGTTTATCATTACCAGTTCCTTTTTTTAAAAAAATTACCCCCACCAACATCCTCTCAGATATAAGGCTTCTTGTGGTTCAGTACAAAACAGAAGTTGTGCTAGTATGAGGGAGAACTCCGTAGTTATCTTGAACGCGAACGTGAAGAAGGGAGGGAAAACCAAAAAGATGCCCCCCCAGTCATTGGCACAGAATTACAAAGAGGGCAGAGTGGAGAATCAGCCTGACAAATTTTAAAAACAGATGGGCCTGCAAATAATCATGTCCGGTGATGACTCTAAAACACACCACTCCTTCCACCCTAGGAAGGACAGAAAGTTGAGCATGTGTCTCTGGTCATTGAGAAGTTAGTTATCAGCCAACTCTTAAAAAGCATATATTCTTTTAAATCCATTTTTATCCCTGAGTAGTCACTTAGCATTTCTAAGAGGAATTGGTAGATAAGGCGGATGCAGCATTGAAACCTCTTTGGTCAACTTGTTGGCTTGTTCATTTACATCAGAGGTTCCAAAACTTTCTTACCTCATAGACCCCTTGATAGGTTTTTCAGTTTGGGGTAGACCCCCTACTTACCTAATATTAAATTTTTTTGCAAATTTATCAACTGCATTAATCATTGCATTAATTAAATTAAAATTTAATTAATGCATAAAATAACTGTTACATAAAGTAACTGAGCAGCGAACAAATGTTTTTAGTGGGAGGGATGAATCTGGAGATACAATAACAAATTTTCAACATTTGGCATCAATCTTGTCAGGTTTAACACTAAATATCTCCTCGGTTAATGATATCCAGTCCTTTCTTTCTTTTTTTGGTTTGGAGATTGGCAAGCAAACTGAAATTCTTTTTAAATCCGAAAAAACAATTAAAAACTTTCTCAAGATATTTTATAATATGGAATAAATAACAGGTATATCTTTTTAAAGTCAAAATTGTTGACATTCATTTCTAAATTTTACTTTCGGATTTTCGTTAGTGCCTATTCCTAGAGCTTAATTCTTGTAATCTGACATTTTTTTTAATATCACCATATGATTTCATTGCCTAATGTATTACGATAGTCAAAACATTCTGAAACCTAGTTTCAAAATCTAAAAAAGGGCATTTAAATGTTGGTGATGTCCAAAATTATACTCCTTTAGCTTAATTCTAACACAAGAAAGGCTTAAATGTGGTCCTTGTTTTAATAAAATTTATGTTGTCACTTTGTAACTACAAATTAATTAGTCATTAAATTTAGTACATAAATCTGTTAAATAGGTAAGTCTGGTTTCTACTTGATTAAATTTCCTTTTAATATTAGTCATGATCTGGTTTAATGCGAGCCACTACCGTAAACCCCTTACACATCATGGACCCACAAGTATTTTTTTCCTGACGTGGACCCCCTGCAAGTTGTCAAAGACCTCTGGGGGTCTATATAGACCACTTTGGGAATCATTGATTTACACGAATGCTGTAATGAAAAGGGATCCACTGAAGGACGACCTCTCTTCCAGTGCTAAAAAATGTGTCTATAAGTTGTTTACACTTGAAATCAAGTTCTGATGAGTATGGATTGTAGTCAGAAATGATTTTAACAGTGACCTGAGAATCTATAAAGAAGACAATATTTTGGCCATAAATAAGGAGGCATAAATATTGCAGAAACCTCACCATCACCAGGCACTAAGAGGTACTTTAAGATTGAAGGAATTGGAGTAAGCATCAGCTCCAGCCCTACCAGAGGAAGCCATGGTAGATCATAACTTGTATAATTCATTTATTCATACAAAATGATGATTAGGTAAATCTTTTAACAAATGAACAAAAAGGTATAATTTTTTAAATCTTAAAAAAATGTTCATGCGTTAAAATACACACAATGAAGTTTAAATTTTTTACAAAGAATTTTTAAGTAACACTTTTATACATCGAATGCAATTTTTTTCCCTCTTTTTTTTGAGCAAAAAAAAAAAAAAAACAAAAAAAAATTAATTTTCTCACTTCATCATCCAAATTTGAGTTTTCAAGCAACAAAGAGCGAAACTGGAGTCGTTTGAAAATTTCTTCAAGCGCTTCACAGTGATGAGCATCTAAATTTTCACCTATTTGATGAAATATGATAAATTATAATCACAGCCTAAAACATTTAATATTTTTGAAAATGTATTTATTAGTAATTGACTCATAAATGTGTGACACTTAATAATTGCATAATTAAATTATTATATGAATATTATATGTGTTCTCATAAATAGCTGAAATCTGTTTTAATGCTTAATTACAGGTAAAAATATGAAATATCCACAAGCATCTGTAACTCCTCATTGTTAGTAGTGACAATTGGTTATCCAAGGCCTACTGTGCCCATATCAGTATAAGTGATCTGGGGCCCTCAGGAAATTAATTTCATGTAAATCAGTTGTCAGCCATTGTTTATGCAGTAAGAAAAGGGTGCCGTTAAAGGTTGAATTAAATAGTACAGAATTAAAATTTTAATTTATGTCTTTCCTAACTTTTGCAGTGATAACTGATGGCAATTAAGCAGTTTAAAATATTTTTATTCAAACAAAAACAAAAACAAAAAAAATTATAAATTGTATTGAGATTACATCACAAAGGTGATAGGGTAACTTCACAGAATCCTTGAACAATAATCATTAGTCACAAGAAAGTGAAATTATGGATGATTATAGATATTTCAAATTTACTTACAAGTAATTATGCATCAAAATAGAGTTTTGGCAATTTACAGTAGCATATACCTATATTACAAGACACTTAGAAAAATGAAACAAAAAACATTTTAGAATTTGTGCAGTGTTATTCTATCTATATAAGTTCAATCTCCAGAAACTAATTTTAATAACGCATCCCGTTGTCAATAATATCAAGGTTATAGAATTCGGACAAAATGAATAATTATAAAAGATAAATAATTCAAGAGTGCAAAAAATAAAATCAAGTTTCAATATTAGGGCATTAAACTATTTCAAGAAAAATGGATTTTTAAAATTCCTCTTATTATCTGAGAAATAATAAAATTTTATATAAAACTTTTAACACACACACATATATACTTCATATATATATGTAATAATTCCCTCTAGTATACTTTTTGTTTTTTTTAACTCTTTGTACTAATATTTAAACAAACTTTAATTCTTTGGTCTAAAGATAACATTGTAATCTTAATCATAAACGGCTAAACCGAAATCCCTGTCCCGAGCATTCTATCCAATCAGAACTACTATTACGTAATAGTCACGCACTTGCACTGCTGATATATAAGCAAAAATCTTGTGTAATAGTTCTCTCTTTGTCAACTTGCCGCCATCATATAAGAAGGTAAATAACTGCAGCTCTTTTTGTTTGTGTTGTGTCCGTCAAGATATCACTTCTGTTATATGTGTCTGCTTACGTGTTTTTAACAAGTAGTTGTAAAATATAAAGTGACTGACCAGTTACGCTATGTGTGCTTCAAAATAAAAGACAAAACTCAGTTATCAAGATGTCTTCAACAAATCAAATATGACAACAACCTACACTGGCCAACGCTACTACAATGCAACATATATATATACTATATATATTTCATCATACATTTACTTCTATTACATTTGAAATCAACATTTATGTTTATTTACACTAAATCATACTATATAAAAATAGAGTTCTGAAAAAGATACCATTGTGTGAAATAAAATAAAAAAAATAACAATGGAAAAAAATACTGTTCTAACAAGAAATTAAACTAGGGGTTTTGTATTTTATAGTCTGTAGAATACTCAATAATAACAAATACTAGACAACTATAAAAAATTCAGCTCCCATTTCATCACAATGAAATAAAAAATATTTTATACATCCTTTTTAAAAAGATATATATAAGAGAGAGAGAGTGTTAGGATTCTTTTTTCTGCAAAATACTCAGTTTGTGAAAAAGAAATTATACCCAAACAAAGGTAAAAATAAACATTACATAAGAATCTATTATTTTGATACATAAAATTATTTAAACATCTTAATATATGCTACATTCTCACTACATTTAAAAATATTAGCCTTTTTTTACATACTGGAAAATTAAAATGAATTACCTTTTAAATTAAGCTCAAATTCAAGATCGGCAGTCATTTGAACATTCTGAAACAGAAGAAAATTTTATTATAAAAATGAAAAGGCTTTGTTTTAAACAGCAATTTATTTGATATAAAATTTTAATTCAGAAGTAAAACTTTTGGACAGAAATAATTTAATACATGTAGATGTTCAATGTGAAACATTGTTTTCCCAGTGTAGGACAACATCTATATAAAATATAATAAAAGTACATAAAACAAAAATTAAGAATAAAGTGATGTAAGAAATAGCAAATATCAATTTATTTACTTGCAATTGCTGTAAGACTTTCTGCAGTGGTTTAACACCTTGTTTCCAACATGCTGCTCGATAAGCTGCAACAATATTGTCAGTGGAGACAGGACAATCTAAACAAAAAAGAAGATAAAACAATTTCAATTCACATGCAACAAAATTCTAAGAAAATTAGCTTGTTCTCTTTATAATAAATTCTATCAGAATTAATAAAATATAGCAGAATTTCCCAAAGTTAACCTACTTTAAAAGTTAATATTTTCATGACATAATCCCTAAATGTACCACATTATATTCAGATGAAGACTTATCTCTTTCAGCTGTATGATAATTATTTAGATTGTGAGGCATAATAACAATTTAGCAAGAATTTAACCACCAAAATTAATGTGGTTAAACTGTTTTTATAAGAAAAGCAGAAGATTTTATTTTATCTTTTGATTAAAATGTATTTTCCAATTTTTCTTTCTTTTTATACTTATAATATCATAAAACATTTCCTACATTTTTAATAATTACTATTAGTTGAATGATTTAAGAACTTGGTAATTTAGTAAATCCTACAATTACTGAAAATACTGCATAATTAATTTTATTTTTATTTTACAAATGCCATACACTAAAATAGCAACTGTGCCATTAGTGCACATGCTCTCCAATACTTTTCAACAGTTGAATTAAGACTAAGTAGTACAGGGCACACGACCAAGCGTTCAATGGTCGTAGGCTGATCAGGTCATAGCTCATTATAGGCTAAAATTATCTTAATACACATTCAGAATTTCAATTGGATTTGTGTATGTGCATCTGATACTGTTTATATGTTTTGTCTTGAAAATTATTTTATGAGCTTAACAGGATAGCCAAAATTGATAGGACTTTTTATTACCTTTTTTTCAGAATGAGACACAGATTAATATTAATTTTCTTAATTTATTTTACAAATAATATAGACAAACCATTGTTGAGCAATAAACAACTTGATTCTGAATAATATATGCATGTTTTCCCTGTGCGCATGAGTATGTAATTTTTAATATTACATAGGTACTCATCAAAAATTCTACAAATATATCTCTAAAACTAAACAAACAGTTTAAGCTTACTGTAATATATTAATCAGTTGGTCCACTTACAGTGTTATACTATATTTTCAGCATTAAATTTATTACATAAAAAACAGACTTTAGATCCATATAAACTAAAATGCCACCAAAAGGTACTTATAGTTATATGGTATGCTCAAATTTAGTTTAATAAATTTAAAAAGGAGGAAAAAAAAGAATTATGTGGTTAGACTTTATACGTTCCACTCATGTATGTGAAAAAGTTAAGATTTTTAGCCAGTACAGACAATGTCACTTAAATTTGTATATCAATGGAAAGGGAACTAGCCACTCAACTAATAAATCTTATCTTAGATTTTTGGGTACTTCTCTGTTTTGGAAGGGTTAAATTTTTTTTTCTTGCTAAATTAAACATCAAATACAGAATAAGGCGGGTTTTTTTAAAGTTGTATTTCAGGACATGTGCTATAAGCTCTCAAACTTGTGAATGGTGTGGTAGGTTTACCACACAATTTATAATTTTTATTGGCATTTACTAATTTTTTTGTTGCATTTTTACGGCCCATGAAACAGAAAAGTACTGATTTTTGAAACAGTAAAAAATTCTGTAACTAAAATGTCTTCGACATCTAATATTCTACAAATTATAGAATATTGAATAATTTTTCTAAATGGCTGGGTCTCACCTGGCCATTTAGGAGCATCAAGATTAAGTAATTACCATTTTGCAAATAATCAGTAACATGTAAGCACACTCAAATTCTAAATGAACAGAATTAGTCAAAATTTTCAATGTGCTAGCTTAAAAAGACTATCCCCAGTTAATATTGAAATTAACAAAATCACATTAAGAACAGTTCTGATATCAACATTATTCCCTTGAGGACAATAAAGTAAATCCAATATTCTATAATTCATGTTTTTAGGAACAATGGCACTGTTTCAACAGCCATGTTATACGATTGCATTATCAACAGAAGGGTAGAATAATGAATTAGAGAGAAGAGAATGAGGAGCTACAAGAAGACAGAGAATAGAAAATGTTAAGTTGTATGAGGAGTGATATGGTTTGATTGTAAAATAAAATAGTAAAGTTGTAACTAATTTGAAAAAGTATAGCAATAGATTTTAATATACATAATGATAAAAGGAACAATCAATTCTAAATTTTTTTTAATCATTTACATTACATTCTAAAGGTGAAAATGAATGCAACTAATTAAAGACTTTAAAAATTAATACCTCATTTTTTAATTATTATCATTATAAATACTTAATTTTATTTAATCCAGACAAAAAAAAAATGTTTTTTTTAAGTCAAAAAACCCATTACAAAAATTTTATTGTGGTTCAGTCCTAGGAGAGCCCACACCCTTGGCGCGAATTATTTTGGATTGGCGATAATTGTGCCATCTTGGTAACCCTACTTTGATACACTAGATATGGTAAACCTAACTATTTCTGGAAATTTCGTATTTTGTCGGCGGGCATTTCGAATTTCATTTTGTTTTGGGGAACCGGGCTGGAATGGTTGCGTGTGTGAAGGAATATATCTTAGAATTTTTTATTTTATTGAATGTGAAAGGGTAGAAAGAATTGATTGAATAGTGTATGAAGGAAGGATTGATTGCTTAGAGTTATGAACGTCCTAAATGTAACGATCGGCATGATGTTACATAGTCGACAATAAAACGCTTTCTTCGAAATTGCACCAGATACGTTGAAAGTATGTTCGACCATTACCTTGCAGAATAAAAATGGAGGTGCTCACACGATCATTCACTTAGCGATGAGACCTTCAAGACTTTTTTAAAATCTGTTATGCTGTACCCTCCACTCGAAAAAGATCAGCAGTAAGAAAGTAAGTGCTGTTTTTATATTTTTTTTATCTTAAATGTTTAATTTCTGTGTTGTTTACATATATTTTCATTACGCATCCACCTTCTCTCTCTGTATTCACTTGCCGCCATAGTCGGTTTTGCTTTGTGCCATCTTGTTCTGGCTTGGCGCTTTTTTCGTTTTGTCGCCAAGGGTGTGGGCTCTCCTAGGATTTTACCTTTATTGTAGAAAAGGTGAAATAGCTAAAAAATGTTAGTTAACCAGCGGTCACTCATGCCCGTTTTTGCTACTGTTGTTACTCGCATGGTGCAGAGAACACCCCAAATTTTTAACAAGCGTATTTAATTATGAAAGAAAAATTATGTCGATTATGATACATTTTTATAAAGTCCAAGATGTTTTCTGTATTACACAATTAAAATTATTTAATTTATTGAATACAAATGAGACTAACATTCATTTAAATTGTGGTTCTGCACATTCTTTTTGGAATATTTGGAGGCTTTTCGTGTTGCTGGGGTATACAGAACACCCCGTACAGAACAAGTAATCGTGGGTTAATATTAAACTACCTATCTCTATAATGTAAAATTTTGAATATTTCCAAAATGTGGTTCATTTCCAGTTCTTTTAAACCTTAGTGGGTTTTTCAAAAAATTTTCAAAGAGGATTATTCTTCTTTACAAAATAAAATTTTATTTTAATTTTACTGTCAAAAACAAAATAAAATAGGCAGTGGTTGAACTACCATCTAATTTAGTACATGTTGTTGTTGTTACTAATACCACCTGATCGGCAAAGGCCAGATCAAGGCCCACGAAATTCATCATGGCAAAGGGCTATGTGATGCCTGTCATTAGCTGTAGCTTTGAGCACCATACAGATGACCGAACAATTTAGCTCGATTGCACCCCAATTTTCAGGGAGAACACCCTAGGGGTGGGCAGGGGCCTTCCACCTCTCTTCCCCTTCCACCAACCTCTAAAGAGGACTTCCGGCTCGACATCTTTTTTAAGTACCCCTATGCTGTGAAGGCACTATGAATTTGCAAACATCCATGTCTTCTCTGGGATTTGAACCCAGGCCTTATGACACAGGAATCAGCATCTCTAACCACTATACTGGATGGGCGACTTAGTATAAGTACACATGGCAAAAGAGAGACCATCTCTTCCTTAAACTTTAAATAATGACTATTCATATTTAAATTCATTATAAACTGTCCAGTAATACTAAGATTTATGCCTATATACTTAATAATTTAGTATTGAACATGCAAGAAACTTCATATAATTAATAAAATTTTAGTTAATAAAGAGAAAAAAAAATACATAAATATGATAAAAAAATATTTAGAATAAACTGAATGATAAGGAGGAGGAACAAGAGAGATATGTCATTAGTGTGAATTATGAATTTACAATGCATTTAATTTTCATAATAAATATTTAACAAATAAAAATTACAGAACAAATATATAGATGCTAATTCAAATGCTATATAATGTGGTTCATAACTAATTAGTACTCCCACTAAATATACCCCATTGTTTCAAGAAAAACATGGTACTTATGTATTATCACAACCTATTGACGTATGAAATGAAGCACTTGGTCGCCAATCCAGAATGTACGACACATAGGAAATTGGGGTTGCAAACTTAGTGAGTTATTAATAGAGTTGGTGATTGTTGCAATAATACATCAGTATCAAAAATTTTTTTAAGGCTGAAATAGATATAACTTATACAGGAAAAATTCAAGAAATTGTAATTTTTATGAAAAAAAAAAAAAAAAAATTGGCTGCTGTGACACCAATGTGTAATTACCAAAAAATGTTTCAGACTTAAACACAAAATTAAGTTAAGCAAAAATTTTGACTGGCATGCTATAATACAAGAGGTGTAAATCTTTTAAATGCCACTAAAAGATGAATAAATATTAGTTTATAGTCATATAATTAAATCAAGAAAATAGATTGAAGAAAAATGTATAAAAAAAGTACTAATTTTAACATCACTACTCATTTTAAATGTTAAAGGAATACATTTTAAAATTAAACTGTAAATTTCATAGTACGAAAAAATGAATATATAGCATCGTCTTAAATTAATTAGAAGTGAAGTGATATAATAAGCAGAATCCAAAAAAATATTTTGTTTTTGGATTTACTTAATCTATAGATTCATGTGGAAAAATGAAATTCCTTTAGTTATGGGGTATGACATATAATTTGAAGAGGATCTTTTTGCGTATTTCTCAGAACTATTCCAAATAATAAAACCAGTTAGGATTTAGAGAAGAATTTTACACATCATATTTCAGAAGTAATAAGGTAAAATGTAAAAATAAATAATAATAATACTTAAATATGTCTATCCCATCAACAATAATTATTATTTCGTGGTTTGCAAATTTTCTTTAAAAAAAAATAAACCACTAAAAACTGAAGGTTATGGTGCTTGAAATACTTGATATTGAAACAGATATTTGTATGCATATAATTAAGCCAGAATTTGACTTTAGAAGCAAAAATAATTACAGCTGAAAATATTTATATTAGCTTAATTATTATGAATTTTGCTGTTTTTATAGCATACTTGGCAGTGTAATAAAATAAACAGCGCTGAAACTTTAAATCTGTAATTGCATGTGAATTTGAATCAACATTAATGTTTATATATGTTAAGAGCTAACCTTCACCCCAAGGGTCAGGGGCTTCAAAATAGCCAGTTACTATAGTTTCATCGTCTGGGAATGTCACTCGTCTTGCCTTTGCATGACCACCGACATTTCCAATATCTCGAAGAACAGACGATCGCTCATTAGGAGATGATGGAGCTGAAGCTGATTTTTCATAAATATTACTTAGGGCACAATCTATGTCGATTTCCAGATCACTCACAGACATCTTTAACGTTAGAGCAATTGTTTGTTTAGAAAATCCGTTCTCTCATATCTTACTTTTGATATTTTCCAACATTTTCATATGGTTGCCAGATTGAAGTACAGAAACAAGGTACGAAAAATTCAACCTTTCATGTAACTCATCTAATTTAACTTTCAAGGGGAAAAAAAATTATCACTTTTTGCTCAAAATACATGTATAATTCACCGGTATCAAAAAGTTATTTTTGTGGTAATTTTTAAAACATTTTACGATCAAATTTATAACGTTCTTACTATCTATATCTATGAAGTTTCTAGAATTTTTATGGCATTAATGTATCGGTAAGTTTTTATTGGCTAGCTCATAGTGTAGCTGTTTGTTGTCAGTAAACGCATATTTGAGCTTAAATTATGGTAATATGGACCTTTCATAATTGATTAAATTACTGTGTTTTGCTAATTTACACGTTTTTTTTATTGGAATTTATCAATACCAAACGAAACAATGAGGTCAATATGTCGAAAACAAGGAACGATTGATTTTTCAGATAGACTGTTTAAATTACTTCAGCTCGTTCAGAAAACTTCGAATTTGTCGTTTACAAGTTATATTTTTTGTTTTTGCTTTCTAAATTGGGGAATCTTGAATTAAATATAAACCGCAAATGTTGTATTTAAAATATAAACATGTATCATTTAAATTTGATGTTGAATTTGTTGCATTGCAATGTCAGTTATTTTAATTCAATGTATTTTCTTAAGTGTTATTAAAATAACGATTATTTCATATAGAAAACTTATTTTTATGGTTTATTTTATGTTGATAAATAGATTCTAATTGCCAAAATAAAGTTTACTTAAGCAGATATTATGAACAGTAAATGAATATAACTTTGCTGAAGAATTATTTTAACTATGCATATTAGAATTTTCCATGTTAAAAATATCTTCATTTATGTTCCTAAAGAATTTATAGTACAATGACCTTCGATTACAGGAAGTCTAAGTTTAATTTTCTAGTTTAAGTTTTGCTATGAAATTAATGGCTATATATATTAAATGTTTATGCCCCATCACTAGTCATTCTTTTCAAAAGTGCATTACAAATCATTGCTTTAGTTTGTTCTTAATGTCAATTTCAATCATGGATCTTGTGTTATCATCTAGTTTAAAAGGTTTTCACAAATTTTTTATTTTAAGTTTGATATGTGTATGCATCTGAATAAGATAGTCTGATAATCCAATATTCATAAAAAAAAAAGAATCAGTATTTTATAATAATTCAGTGATGCAGAAAACTAATTAATTTGAAGAAATGCTGATAAAAATGGATATTATACTGTAATATTTATATCATCTTCAGATTTTTATTACACTTTTCTCATATCATAGATGAATAATATATATTTTGATAAGTACTTAAAAGTTTGTTAACTAAGTGAGGATTACCAAATTGTTTGCATTTTTTTCTGCACAACAATTTTAAAATAGAATTTTACATTTGCTTGCATTTTAGAATGAATATTTGACAACCAGCAGCATTAGTATTTTTAGTTATTATTGGAAGCATTTTTAGTTATTAATGTATTTTTTAAAAAGAGGCTAATTCTAATCATCTCCACTGATATTTTTGGCACTTAAAAATGTTAAATCATTAAAATAATGAGTAATGAATTAATTTAATCACCATCAGCTATATTGTTAATGGAAGAAAAATGACAGATTTTGTTAAAATAGTTAATGTATAAAAAGGATGTGATTAAATTTAATTGTAATCATTTAAATTAGTAGGAATAGAATAAAAAAGTACTAACTCTTTACATGGAAGAGATGTTCTTTTGTACTGGAAGGCATATCATGAGGATTTTCTTTCTCTTACAGAATTTTCATTTTAAAGCCACGGAGCTTATACTTTCACTTGTTCAAACACATTTTTGCCACAGTTTTGGGGCATTCATATTTGGATGCAAGGAAATTTGGAATAATGTACAATTATATAGCACCTCTTCTTTACCTTTTTCGTTCAATAAAACAAAAAAATTCTTACTAATATTATCACTTTATTCAGCATGATGGTGTTGAATCTGTTACCCATAAAATAATAAAAACTGTTGTAAATTACTATTGGGGGAAAAAACTATTGTAATAGGGTGAAATTTTGTCCTTTGAGAGAAAGATTACTGAATTAGTAATATTTTATTTATTGCCAAATCAGTGAAATTCACTAAGACCTTACTGTAGTTACACAAGTTTACCATGACAAAGTTAGATAATGTTTTATTATTAAGTGAAGTATACAATAATTTCAAAAAAGTTTCTTTGATTCTTCCTGAATTGTTAATGAAATAATTATTTTCCTGGAAATAAAACCACAATTAAAATGTTAAAATTGCCTTGGTAAGAGACATTAGAAACTAGCTATTTTATTTGTCTTCAAATTTGAATTTCATAAAATATCAAGTATGGACTTTTTACTGAAGTATAGTATAAATATTTACTTAAATTTTTTAATATATGAATTAATATTAGCCTTTAGTTTAAAAGAATAGCTAAACATTTAAAATAAAATTTTTCTTAAATAATTGAAAACATCAAACTATAGAATCCTCAAATTGGAGTTCTACAATTTCACTTTTTGGTTTCTGAAGAATGATGGTTCGAGGCAAAAGGTTATGAATTAAGTTCAGTAATTTTGAGCTGTTTGCTTTTTTATAACTTACTCATTGCAGACTCTTAGGTATGCACTTTTACTTTTAGGCACCTTTAGTTTCTCGGCTAGAGAAATTATTAATAATACCTACTGTAATATCGAGGTTTTTGCTCTAGGTATATGGAATGTCATACTCATATAAACTTAGCAGTATTTCGAATTGTCATTGTTATAAGGTTAATTTTATTCAATTGCTTTCTGTTCTTTGGGTCATTATATTTTGAATTTTTATTTGATTTCTCTTTAATGAGAAGAAACATTTCAAGAGTTAATGTCTGTTTACTGAAGTAAAATATTTTATTACATCCCAATGTCTTTTAGGTTGAATTTTTATATCTTAAAATTTCTGCATTATATTAAATATTGTATTGTATTTTTCATCTATATTTATTTGTAAAAGATTGCTTTTTGTTTCCTGCAATATGAATATTTTTTTAAATTTCAGGCTCACACACTTCTGCTTGCACAACCTGGCAAGCCAGAAACCAGAAGCTATTCCGATTATGATTCAGTCAATGAATGTATGGAAGGTATGAAATTATATAATTGACATAATATACATGAGCTAAGTATATTAAGTATAGATGTATTTTTCATGTAGCGATATCCTTTTCTTAAATTGTTGAAAATTTTTTTTCTCTGTTTGTGATAACTTCATTTATATATTTAAAGCCATTTATTCTCCATAAATTTGTATACATTGAAATATTACGTATTACATTATTAGATTTTAAATCAGTATGAATTCTATATACATTATATTTTAAAATTGTAAAATATTAATAGAATGAAATGCATTTGAAAAACAAACATTAGATTTTTAATGCTGTACTTTTAAATGTTATTTTTTTTGTGACTTTCTGTTTTGATTTTCAAATGCTATGTATTGTATAATATATGTCTTGTTTATATATACAGTAAAAATATTTTTGTATCACATCTACTTCCATTTTGTAATTTGTCGCTTAAATCTACCTTTATATAGTAATAAAAGATGTCAAACTATATAATTTTTAGGGATTTAAAGCATATCAAAAGTTAATGAATTATTTTAATTTTCCTTTATCTTCTGTACTAAATTTATACTTAATTACATTAAATTATTAGATGTAGAAATTATATTTTGAGAAACATATTTTCTTTTAAAAGATAGGCGCAAAATTTTTTTCAACTGTATTATAACATAGATTTGTGTTCAGATTCAACATCAAAATATTTTTTTAAAAATTGTTTTATAATCTAGAACACAGGGGTACTCGACCTTTTTTCCTGCCAGGCTGCATATGTATGGCAGATATTTCATGTAGGCCGCAACACAAGGATTAATGGAGGGAAAAACACTACAAGATCAAAGAAATATCAGATATTGAATTAAACTAGTGAAAAAAAATCATAAGAAAAAAAATAATGATATTTTTTAGATTCGAGTTTTGAGTTCTTATATGTACAACATAATTGTTTTTCTTCTGATACTGGTATAACTGAAGAGAGTTATTTTGGTAAATTCTTTCATTTTCAAAGATACGCGTGATGTCACTGGGCAATTAGGTTGTGAAGCGATTCTCCATCTCATATCAGAGTGTTTTCATTTTCATACTGCATTAATATGAATATAAATCATAACTACATTAATATCTTTATTAATCTATTTGTGTTTAGTGGTGAAATGACAAGCAATATTTTTATTTTTTAAGTGTACCACTTTAGCGATAAATCAAACTAGTTGTTGATTCATGTTTGTTTTTCACTACAAAATAGTCAACATCCCAATTGTTATCGTTTCATCGGATATTTTTTGCTTGGGAGACATGAAGGATAGATAATTAAAACTCAATTTCACCCATAAAATGGTCACGACTCCAGCTCAAATAAGTACAGTGAACACATTCTAGTTACTTCATTCTTCTTTGTTATTACTAATCTGTTACAATCACACATAGAAAAAAAGTTATCTTGTAGATCGTACCCATAAGACATTGGTAGCAAAAATTATAGATTTAATTGCTTGATTAATAGCATTTTTCACTGAAATTTTAATGAAGTGTTCTTTGAAATTTTAATGAAGTGTTCTTAAATAATTGAATTTCTTAGTATGAAGGGGACTGACTGACTGGGCCACTCAGAACAGTCCGCTGGGCCACATGCGACCCGCGGGCTCAACGTTGAGTATCGCTGGTCTAGAATATTCAAACTCTTCATAAACCAACAATCAAGGATGGAACTATTGTTTTGTTGTCATTTAAATAATATGAATTGTTTTTTTAAATATCTCTTAGAACAAGTTTTTAACTTAAAAGTTTTATATAAAGTGTAGTTTAAAATGGATATCAAACTTTCATTAAAACTTGATACGGACTAATATTATAAGTTGGCAGAAAAAGTAAAACATATTGTGTTCAACTCAAAGTGTAGGATCATTCTTCAATGTTTTCTTATACAACCAATGAATGCTATAATTATTTTAAATCTGAATTTATTCTGAAAATCTTTTATATCTGCATTATTTTATTAAGCTATGAGAAATGTTATAAATACTGAAAATGAAATCTGAGTATGAGATATTGATAGTTGGAAGAAAGGTTTATTTATCAGTTCTTGTTGCCAGTCTTTATTGAAAGATTTTCATGTGTTATAGGCAATAAGTATTTTTTAAAAAAATTCTTTGAGAAGATTTAAAATAATCATAATTATAATTTATTAGGGGTTTTGTTCTCAATTTCATAACTAATTTTAAGGAAAAGTTGCCTGTTATAACTTTTCTTAGTATTTATTTGGAATTTTTGCTGTATTTGTTTGGAATTTTTGCTATTCTTATTTTGAAAAACAAAATTCTTCCAAGATACTTTATTTATGCAATGAAAGATTCATTTTCATAGGAAGCATTGTAAGCATTCATGCTTCTAGACAGAAAGTTAGTGATAGAATTTAAGACATGTGTAAGGTAATTTAATATGAAAAAGCTTAAGAGAAAAGATAGATCATATGGAAAATTAAATAATCTCTATTGAAGAGGGGAAAAAAGCCTTATTTTAAATTGAATGTTTTAAAAGGAAAAAAGTGTTTAAACCACAACAAGTTCGAAAACAAATGTCAGTCCAAAGTTGTATACTCAACAGCATTAACCCTCTGGTCGGAACATTAATTTTTTTGCCATGCTGAGAAATATCCGTCTGACAGACAGGGACGTAAATTTTTTTGAATTTTATTACCTTAAGGATTGTTTTAAATGTCCTTATAGCTCATAAAATTGAGTATGGCTTAAATAAGATGTGTGAGATTAAATCAAGCACAACAATGTATTTTTATCACTAGAATTGTAGCTAGTACGTATATAAAAACTGATTAAAATTTATTTATATTCATGTAAAAGTAATTAAAAATAATAATACCAAACATGAAAATACTATAGGAATATCCATCTGACAGATGACGATAGATAAGAAAAATCGCACATATAGTGAATTGAAAAAAATCGCCTTGCACCGCCACGTGATCCTCTCACTGGGTAGAGTCCAATTGAAGATGTCAAGGCAGCTTGCCCCAAAAATCATACCACAGCGTTATCTACAGACATCAAAGCAATTCATCCCCATCTGAGAGAGGGATGTTCCGGTCAGAGGGTTAAGCATTAATATCTTATTAGTTAGTTGCTCTATATAAATGCATCTTTTTTATTTAGACATATATATACAATTAACTCTCCTTTTAGATGAATATTTTTGAAAAATGGTGAGTTTGTGGAGATCAATACCTTTAGCTGGATAAATTCATAAGTGTAATTACCTGAGTGAAAGGGTCAGAAACTGAGTATTGCAAAAATGCATTTGTAATTCTGATTTTATCTATAAAGCCAGTCAGTTAACAGATGAAATATGTCTTGAATTAAAAGACATATTACTGTAAGAGGAATTTAATTGGGATTAAGTTTCTTTTTAATATTTATGACATTTTTTGCCCTATAGAACTTCAGGATGATAATTTCTTCTTGCAATTTCATCTTTAAACTTTTGAATTTTTCTGTAAGCCATATTTTCTATAGCTCCATATTCTCTTATTATGTTCTATATTCTATTTATTCCTAAAATTTTGCATTCAACATATAATTTAGTATAGTTAAACGGTAGATTTGAGATTATTTTTAATAAAAAAATATATTCTGTTTAGAGAAGTACCGTAAAATCTGGCGTATAACGCGGACCTGTACTTTCAAGCTGAACTTTTTTAATTTTTTGGTATATTCGCCGTATAACGCGCACCCTTTTTTACGAAGAAATCTGAAATATCTGTATACATTGCTTTTATGTTTGTCATTTATTCGAGGTATTATCCCAGACTTTTAAAAAAATAATATACTTCTAGAACTGCAAGTTGTAGTAATTGGTGTTGATGGATGAAGGAAGGCAAATGTGAGCTTTGGATATGATATTACTCTTTCAACGAGAACTTTGTTGGGAGTAGTGTATTTAGTTCTCTTTACCAGAGAAATAATTTGTCTATATTTTTAAGTTCAGATTAGTAGTCTTTTATCCTGGTGTATTTGGCAATGAAAAAAAATCACATGATGGATTTAATGAGTTGCCTTAGAACCGTAGAACCAGATAGGGAAATAAAAATATAATAATGGAGTGAGCGGAATAAGGATGTTCAATATTTTCACCGTCTGAAATGGATGTAAATTTATTTAATTTTTAATATGTTTTAATCATCGTGCAATATTTAACACCATAAACTCTTTTAGTTCATAAGGCAAGTCGTTTCTTTTAAATAAACAGTGTTTCGATACATGTAGCAGTAAATTTTTTTTTTATGCTCATCTCTTTTGTTATTTTTAAAGCCATCGTTTTTATACCCGGCGTATAACGTGCCGGATCTTACGATATATTTTTCTTGTAAGTAAAAGACGGACTAGCAAACATTTTTGACAATATTTTAGCAATCTGAGCAATTTTTTTTTCATTAAAATCATCATTTTCTTAAATTCTAAATTTTTTGATGATTCTATATACAGTGGTGGCCAAAATTATGCACACTTTTGAAAATTCTTTCATTTTTTAAAATTTATATGCTTATAGAAAATGTTATGTTCCACAAAATGCAAAGTCTTTTATATCATTTTAAAGAGAATTTAATGCTAAATTTAACACAAAAAACAAAATTCAAAAATCTGCAATGCGAAAAATGTTATGCTGGAATAGCTATCGACATACATTAGATACTGATGATATGATAGCATTCAGTTATCAGTATTTAGTGGGGTAGCCTTAATTTTTTATTACACTTTCTTATCGATGTTTCATTGATCTGAAAATAGTTTTAAGCTCTTTTGTTATTACATGATGCCAGGAAACAATTATATCCTCAATTAGTTCCTTTTTATTTCATGGGTACCTCATTCGGACTAGAGTTTTCAAAAGGTGCCGCAAGTTTTCGATAGGATCGAGGCCAGGACTGTTTCCTGGCCAAGACAAAACTCAATGATCTTAGAATGGTACCAGTCTTTCAAATAATTTACTGTGTGGCAAGGAGCAGAATCTTGTTGAAAAATAAATGAAACATTGTTAGTAAATAGATCCCTGGTGGAAGGCAGAAGTTTGGATTCTAGAATGGTGGTCCCTGATAGAAGGCAGAAGTTTGGATTCTAGAATGGTGGCAATGTATTTTATGACATCTAGTGTCCTATCGGTGATATGAATGCGACCAATACCATCTGCTGATATGCATGACTATGTGATAAAACTATGTGGGTACTTCACAGTTGCCTGGAAGCAGTCAGGATGTAGGATTTCTGCAATTCTACGTCTTAATTATTTTAGGCGATCATTACTGAATAACGATATTTTAGTTTCCTCCTTCTATATAACTTGTGACCAATAATCTTTTGTCCAACTAATGTGTTCAATTGTCCACTGTAGTCCCTTTTAGTGCTGCTGTAAATTGAGATGGGCTTTTTTCATGGAATTCTATCTTTTAGTCTTACATCTGCTAATCTACTTCTGATTGTTTTTGAACTGACAAAAACATCAGCATCACTCAGATCACTTCTGATGGCTGTCCTCGAAATTCTTTTATATTTGAAACATAGTATTTTTGTTCCTCTGTCATCAACAGATGTGGTGCGCCTTTTTCGACCTTTTTCTGCTTCTTTATTAAATTTGTTTCCTGACATCTTAAACAAAACTTTCAATCTCCAGGTGTAGTCACTGAACTACCCACCTGTTATGTAATTTTAACATAAGAAATACCACTTTCTCATCAAGCATGTGTCCATTCTACTCTTTTATTTGATGCCATTGCTTTTTGATTAAATATCATTGTTATCCTGGCCAGGAAACAGTCCTGACCTCAGTCTTATCGAAAGCTTGTGGCATTGTTTGAAAACTCTTTGTCTGAATGAGATACCCATAAAATAAAAAGGAACTTGAGGATAAAATTGTTTCCTGGCATCATGTAATAACGAAAGAAAAGCTTAAAACACTATTTTCAGCTCAATGAAACATCCATGTGAAGCTGTAATAAAGAATAAAGGCAACCTCTGAAAGCTCTGATAACTCATTTCTACCATCAGTATCTAATGTATATCGACAGTTATTGCACCATAACGTTTTCTGCGTTGCAAATATTTGATTTTTTTATCGTATTGAATTCGGTACTAAATTCCCTTTAAAATGATATAAATTACTTTGCATTTTGTGCTACGTAAAATTTTCTATAAGCATACAAACTTAAACATTGCCAAATGCTGTTATCATTTCCATACATGTGCAAAAACAAATTCATGTGCATTCCATATTAGTTCATCTACAAATTGGCAAAGATTAAGAAGAATTAAAAGAAACAAAATCTATTTTTAAAAAAAAATATTTACACCTGAAGTAAACAAAAGAACCAGTAACAACTATAATATTTAGGTGGACAAAATGCTGTAATTGCATTCAAAAATCATAACAAATGAGTCTTTATGTAGATGGTGCCTCATAAATGCTCATGAGTTTGATTCTAAATAATGTGCAGTTCCACAATGCTTTTGCCAAACCCCATAGACTTTCATGTACTTTTGAATAAGACTAGAGGGGTTCTCAATTTTCTTGTCTTGTTTTTTAGGTTTGGGTAGACTCCTACTTACTTAATATTTAATTTGTGCAAATTTATCAACTTAATGACTTTTTGACAGCTGGTATAGAGCTACTTACTTTAAAAGATCTAAATTCCTAATTGAGAAGTATAGCATTTAAAACTTTAAAAAAAAATGTGTAAATTAAATTTAATTAATAACAAACAAAATGTTTATAATGAGAGAGATTAATCTGTTGCATCCATTACAAATTTTCCACTTTTAGCATCAATCTTGTCAGATTTAAACCCTAAATCACCTTGGTTATTAGTGTCAAATTCTTTTATTATTATTATTATTATTTTGGAGATGAGCAACTATGCTTACTAGGAAAAGCAATTAAAAACTTTCTCGCAATACTCCATAATTTGGGATAAATATCATGTATGTGTCTTTTTAATGCTGAAATTGCTGACTTCTATTTCTAAACTTTACTTTGAGATCTCTGTTAGTGCCTATTCCAATCAACTCCTTTTGTAATATGACTTTTTCTTTTCAATGTGACCATATGAATTCATTGCCTACTGTGGTAATTATCATAGTCAAAGCATTCTCAAACCTAGATTCAAAATCTGAACATAGGTTAAAGCATCATTGTCTTGGTAGATTGCCTATGGTCAATTGAGAAACTGGGAAAATTTGCAACATCCAATTGTAACTTCTTCAGCTTAATTCTGGAAAGAAATGCTAAAATATGATGGTCCTGGTTTTAATAAAATTTATGCCATTCCCTTGTAACTGCAAATTAACCTCATTAAATTAAGTAAATAAATCAGTTAAACATGTAAAATCTGTTTTCCAATTGATTAAATTTTCTTTTAAAATTAAAGTCACTATCTGGTTTAATGACAACCACTACCATAGATATAGACCTCTTTGGGAATCACTGAATTAGACCATATTTTTTGAAATGCTGCTCTGCATTGGCTTCCATGGATTATAAGCTCAAATTTATAATCATTTTCCCCAACTAAAAAGAAGAATAACAAAGAAAAAGGTACAAATTATTAAAAATATTATTTTTAAGCATGCACTAACAAAATTATTGAATTTGAACATGTGTGGGAACAGTTTTCCACCTGTCACTGCCGTCTTTCTATTAAAAGAATGTGGTTGATGGTTTAATACCTAATTACGGAAATTGATTAATTGTACATCAAAAAAGCGTTCTGTAGTATTTACAGCTCAAGAATTTTTTTTTATGTATTAAGGATTGCTTAATAATATCAGTAAAATTCTTTGATGTATTATGATTGTTTTTAAATTCTAGATTTTTTTTTATTTCATTGTTAAATCTATGATTTTATGCCATTTTTTCCACAATTGAAATGACCAAGATAACCAAGTGGTCATGGTTATGAACTCAATTTTCAACATTGCTTCTGCTGACTGTGGGATTTGAATCCTTGTTCCAATAATTGATGCATGTTAAATTTCTCAGGGTGCAAAGTTCTCAAGTTTGCAGGATGTGGAAGTTTGGAGATTGGGGTGACCGTTCAGATATCATCATGAAACCACAGTTCAAATCTATGAGGTCTGCCGTGAATAATCCTAGTGTTACTTCAAAGTGTGACATCAATGAATCATTAATTCTTTGATATTCAATCCTTGGAAAAAAAACCATATGTCAAATAATTAGAATAAATTAATATAAAATATAATTTCTATTTCTCATGGTACTAATTTTTCTTTCTTATCAAAGGTGTGTGCCACATGTATGAAGAACATTTGAAAAGACAGAATCCAGATTCTGCATCAATCACATATGATATTCGCCAGTTGTTTGAGTTCATAGACCAGTTGTCAGATTTATGCTGTTTGGTGTAAGTTTTGCCTTTACCTCATTGTTTCTTCTTATGAAGAAGTTATTTATTCAAAAACATTTTTATTTTACTCTTTGTATATAGCTAGTCCATGCAAAATTTTTCTTCAAATAAGAATACATTGTATCATAAATTGAAATAGTTATGTTATGTGTATGTCTTTTTCTTGCATTTAATTTTCAAATAGACTAAAGTATATTTTTAACTGTATAAATATGTTGCTAAAAAATATTTGTCCTTTCAAATATTTCATTTATCAAAAATAATCTTCGGATGAAATTATAAATTCTTATTAACACATTGTGAAATTAAATAATAACCCTAACTGTAGCATTATCAAGTGTTATTATTATTCTTTTTACTTGTAATAAGAGGCCTAAATGCTATTTTTTTAATCCAGCTCAAAAAATAAAAGTAATAACACTGTTATGAAGATTTCTTTGTAATGTGAATTTTTCCTACTGTATATAGTTAAACTTATTGAATAGTTGAATGAATGAAAATGTTCTGATAACAATATTTAGAAGAGTAGAATCATTTCATGGTGAACAGATTAGAAAAGTTCAGAATTTGAAACATACCTTCAAAATGATGAGAAAAAGTTTTAAAAAAAAGTACCATTGCACCGTTGAAAAATTTAGTTATGCTTTTGGAAATCTTATTATTGAATATGTTCTTTTGTTTTGAATTACTTTTTGAAAAATTTACATTTTATGAATCTATTTTTCTCTCACATGTTGAATTTGATTCAATTTAATTTTTAATATATTTAAAATGAAGGAATGGATAATGGTGTCAATGTTCATTTTTATAATATCAAATCTCTGGAGTGAAAACAATACAAAGTGGATCTCTCTTTAGTTGAAATGCATTATTATAGCTTTTTACTACAGCTTCTAAATAATACGCAGTTTGAATTGTAAATTTATAGCAATAGCTCTGTCCCAGTTTGATTTAGTTTTGTTAAATGCTTATTGAACTAAAGAAAGACCACACTTGTATCATTTTATGGCATAGTCATGTAACACTAAATATTTTGTATAATTTCCAGTTTTTGATGCGAGTACCTCTTCAAAATTGCTTCCATAACGAGACAATTTAAAAAAAAAAATTGGGGGATACAGTTTGGTGATGCAGCTACATAACTGTCATTTCTATCTAAAATTCAATTACATCACTGGATATCTAAAGGATCAAAGAATTTACTATGCTAAGTAAGGACTGTGACTTATTGTATGCAGGGGAGGGGGGAACACTGCTATTTGAGGTAATTTTGCTGTGTATCAGGATTTTCATTTAGTATAACTAATGACTCGGAGAAACTACGACGTTCGTTTTAGTTTCAATCGACAGCTTTCATATTTAGTTTAGTTTCTAAGGATTGTATATAAAACATTTGTATAAAATGGTGACAATGAATATAATAAGGTGTTAAAATAAAAAAAAGTATTACCAAATATATATATTGTCAACCTATATGCGTCAAAAAGCCGTCCAAATACAGAAATCATATACCGTTGGAAAGGGAGTCTGAAGAGCAATTGAATAACACCATATGGGTGAGTCATCCAGTGGAAGGAATGTAAAAGAATGAATACGGCCAACAGTGCCAGTACATCTGCAGCTAGGGCAGTTGAAATTATGCAAGTGGATGATGAAATCGCTTCTATATTGACACCGGACTGTGTATGCATCGATTGCGTTTGATGGTCATTTATGAAGACACATTGGGCAGCAGTTTGACGTTTGTCAACAATCCATTCAGACAAAAGTTTGATGTGTGTGATCGTCTATGGATTCTGCGCTCATTGAAGCCAACAAAAGAAAAACACTTGCCACTGCTTAATAATACTTTCTCTGAAGAGCTAGTGACTGACCTCAAACTGTGCACTACGTGTTAAAACTCACTAGACTCGGACAAAGTTCCCACATTAGATCCAATTAGTGCATGTCTAGTATCACAGTGACTCTCATTCATGCAGATACATTGGTTGCGATGCCATTAATGTACCCTTGGATGTGGAAACAATGGTGCAGCAGCTACCGCATTGGAGGATGATCAGGCGTTCAATGTTAACATAAAGGACATAATACATAAATCTACATATCTAAGCAGTGTGGTCATAAAGTCAGTGGTAAAAGCTTGGTTACAATTCTTACTTGGTCAATCATTGTATAAGCATTACAAGATTACAGTACACTGGGATTTATTTCGTGCTTACACAATAACCAGTTGTGGCAGCCAACGCCATCAGTGATGATCCGATCAAGCATCTACAGTGTGACAGAAGTGCACTGAAGTTGAAGGCTCTGCTTCTAAGCAGCAATACTTGGATGGAAGATTCGATACCAGTGAATGTGACTGGTTTTGATCCGAGATCATCTAATAATACTGCTAAGCACATACAAATTGCAACTACTTCATCATCAAGTTGCAAAGCCGGTGGAGTCACCATATATCGCAACATGAATGGTTTCACTGATTGTAATCGAGTTAACATTGACATTTCAGAAATTAACTTGGGAATGAAAAACTCAAAGGCTGGTGATGTCTGTCTAGTAAAGGTAAAAGTCAATGGCATCTTCAAATTTATACTCGGGTGTGTGTACATCCATTCGGGCACAGTGTTAGCAGAAATTAAAACTCTTTATGTTACGATCACTATTAAAATATTCCAAAAACATTGTAAAAACATTGATAGTTGGAGACTTTAATATTAATGTCTCATAAGACCATTCATAGCTTGACTTCATGCTCAGCGAGTTCAATTTGTCTTTCATCGAAACTTCTCCATCAACGTTTGGTAATACCTGTATTATTGATTTAATGTTTACCAGAAATCTTGATGTATCCTGTATGCCATTTTTGTCATACTTTTCATATCATAGACCTATAATTAATAAAGTTATATTAACACAGTAATTATTTGCTTACTTGATTTCTTCCCTGAACCCGTTGAAAGGAAATAGTTGCTATCATAAACAAAACAAAAACTTGGAAACCCGAAAGACTTCTTAGTGTTCAAACATGATTATGACATACATAAATAATTATATTTTATACAAAAAATAATACCCGTTACGCAATGTATTTATGTACAACATACGGCTGTGTCCATGACATAGCCATACCCTCTTTTTTTTTTTGTAAATATATATGTGTGTATGCACATACATATTGATTGATGAGGAATGTGGAGCAACACAGGCTATTAACCCTTTTTTAAATGCAATTTCTCTCCAATCAATGTATATCCTAATATGTCATCCTCTGAAAAAGAATTAAACTTTATTTGACACTGCTTTCTCTAAAATTTTTCTGTGGGTAATAGTTTACTAGGAATCAGTTTGTTCCTGGTCTCATTCCTGTGGAAGGCTCATTTTACATAAATTAGCAAAATGTGTTTCAGATCCATAATTCTATTTTAGATAGATCAAACTGCCTTATTCTGTAAATTGAATATGTTTAAATTACTAGGAGTTATGATCACTCTGTTGGAAAATTCTGACACCAAGAATTTTCTCTCTTCTGTTTATTGACCATTTAAATGTGTAAATGTTCATAATGATCTCCGAATTTTCAAAGTATTTGCTGCAGTAAAAGTTTCCATCAGTTTTTTCTAGTATAATTAAGTGGATTTCTTTTGAAGCTATCCAGGTGTTTACATCAAATTCTGTTATGGCTTTTGTAGTTTTATCATTTCAAAAAAATTTTGAGTGATTCTCAATCTGAAGAAACACCCATTGTATATTATAATGGGAATGTATGAGCATTTTAGAGGCTATCTAAGGGCAACTTTAGGGGACTTAAGAGGTTTTGTAGTGCTAATGAAACTGGATAATTGTCAGATAAAATGAGCAGGCTCTTTGGTTCTGTTAATTCATCCAAAACTTGGTAAATAACCAGTGCTTCTGTGAATATAAAGTTGGTTGTGTTAATTAAGAACTATTTTGAGTAATACCTGTTATTGAAGTAATATGTCAGCTTTTGGATGCATCTGAAGCAGTTCTAAAAATTCCTATAATTTGTGTTCTATCAAATCATTAATTAAATTATTAATTATAGGAAATAGTAGATTTTTTTGTTTTGGAAGCTGAATTCATTTGTAAAATTTTGCAGGGACGTTCTGTAAAATGGACCAGTGTGAGGATAGTAATAATTCATTCTTTGATTATATTCATACTTTGAAGAGAAATTTCTTAATATTATATTTTTATCATCTTCCAGTAATTCTTTATTTTTTCTAGCTTTGAAGTTGAATCGGAGAACGTTTTCCATTTGAAATTTGAATGATAGAAAATTTCTATGCTGACCTTTTAATTTTTTTGTAGAAAATTTCTTGTAGAGCCATTTTAGGAAAACATTGTTCGGGGTCTATTGAAGAAAATCCAGTACAAATTTTGGTTTGAATAGTATTTATATAAAAGTTTTAGTTGATTATTTGACCATTTATTCATGATGTGACTGGTGTAAAATAAAAGTACTGCAATGCCATTATTGTTAATTTAATAAGATTTTTTGGCCTCTAGATCAGAGATGGGGAACCTTTCTATTATTAGAGGCCACATGTAAATTAAGTAGTAATAAAAGAGGTTGCATTGGTTGATGTACCTATAAATATGACTTTTATGAAATTATTGTAGTTTCTTTATATATTTAACAATTTTGTGCATTATATAGAAGTATTTAAAAAATATTAAATCCTTGTTTTTTTTTTTTTATTATTTGACATAAAATTTACAATATAAAATATTTCTATATTTGCATAAGAGTAAAAACTTGTCATAACATTAATAATTGATTATTTTTTTTATAAAATTATTAAATTCATAGATACCATTGTAACTTATTATATTTCACTATTGATATTTTTGTTTCTGTAAGCATATATAGGGCCCTAGGTCGTGTATACCGAGTTGGGCACAGTCGGCATTTGCCCTCATGAGTTGTTGCACCACTGAGTTAAGTTAAGCATATATATTTGAATCACAAGCTTCATAACACGAAGCCTTAATTGATCCTCTAAATGAGCATGTCTGGTAGTGTTGCCATGTTGCACTGGGTGATGTTCTAATGTTTGAAATGTACAATTGGCTATTCCCGTAAGTAGTCATTGAAATATATATACATTCAGGCTGTTTTTTATTTAATTCCATTGATTTGCAAATTTTTACAAATGCTAACTTTTATGAAGGCCGCACAAGAAACTCAGGGAGGTTGGGGGTTCCCCACCTCTGCCCTAGACCATAAGATTTGTAAGCCATACCCTTAAAAGCATTGATCTTTTTTTAGACCTTTATTTTTCATTTGATTCATGATGGTGTGACACTTGATTCCATTTGAAAAAATATATCCAAGTATTTAATGAAAAATTGCCACAGGAGAAAGAACCCAGCCAATAAAAAATGAGGGAATGTGCGATTTTTATATTTCAGAGTTAAGTTACTGTACTTTTGTCAGAACTGAAGTTTAGTTTTCAGCACTGATTCATTCTTTCCAAAATATTTTGTAATTTGTTACAAATAATATCAAGTGATTGATGAGAACAGTAAATTAAAATATCATCTGCATAAATTGAGCATTCAACTTCTTATTCCAGTGTTTCAAGAATAAAGTCTCTCTTATAGATGGTGTATAAAATTGGGTACAAAACACTATGCTTTGAGGAAGTCCTTTAAACAGTATTTTTTCAATGACAAACAAACTCTCCATCAAATTTGATTAGATCTACATCTTTGAACAATCTACTTAATTCCAAGAAATATTTTTTTCCCAACTTTGCAATAATTATTGCTTTATGCATTAGGTAAGCTGTTGTTCTGTTGTCTTTAAAAGGAATAAATCCACAATGATGATGAAGTTTTTTTTTCTTGTTCTGTTGTCAGAAAGTAAACCATTCAATTGGCTAAACGCTTTCAATTGTCTTAGAGAAAACCAATACAAAGCTATAGGTCTATAAGAAAAGATATTAGTCCTGTCTTTGCATGGTCTGGGATGGCAAGAATAATGCGTTTTTTCCACTACTGGAAATTGTGGACAGCTATTGAATCATGAAATAACTGTTGGAAAAAAAAAATCAAAACAAGCATATTCAACGTGATGGAATGTGTTACAGATTGTATTGCCTGTACATCTTAACTTTTTTATATGAAATCAGAACCACCTTGATTATTGCTTGTATTCGAAGAGGCTTGAGGAACATAAGAGCTAGGAATACAAAAAGTATGAAAGTCTTATGATTTTCCGGGAAAGAAACTCTAGCATACACACATATATTGATATTATCAAATGGCCTCTTTATTTGCAACATTCTATTATAAATTATGTTTTTATGAATATTAGGACAAATTTTAAATGATATATCATTTTTATTTTTATATTTTTTAATTCTAAATTTATTTTTTAGATACCAGAAGACAACAAACACATATGCTCCATACAACAAAGACTGGATTAAAGATAAGATCTACATTTTGCTGCGACGCCAAGCTTCCAAAAACTCATAAGAAGCTCTCTGTTTGTTTTTATATCATCACAAATTGCATTTTCTTTTTTTTAAAAAAGGTTTTCTTTTTTATGTTTTAAGTGTCATTCATCAGTATGCCTTATAGTTGGAGGTTGAGAAAAAAGTTTTGCTATTTATTATTTTTAATATAAAGGCCTTTAAAGTGTACTACTTAAATGTAAAATTTCAAAAATATGTAAACCTTTTCTCACACAAATGTATCAGGTAGATTATATTGGTCATTTTTAATTGCAAGATTAAGTTCTTTTATTTTTTTAAATATAAATCTGTATCTGATTTTATAATTTAGAAATCATTCAAAAAATGTATGAAATATTTAATACAACTTGTGTAGGAGTTATTTTATTAAATATTGGTTAAATGAAATAAAAAATAATTGCTTTGTCATATTCAATCATTATCCTTTTTGAAATAAAGCAAATTAATCAGATTTAATTGTTTTAGATTATTTTTTTCTTTTTTAAATTTAAAAATTTTATGCAAATTCTTTTTTGTAATTAAAAACCTAGATGATTTTTTTAAAATCAGGATTTGCAGAAATGTACAAAAATTTCTTACAGTTTAAATAACATTGACTGTAAATTATTTTTAGAAAAAATTCAATAGAAATGGAATAAAAATTTAAATATATGCAATTTGATCAAATATATTACTACTGTAAATAATACAAACTTTGCAAATTATTACATGTTCAAATTGCTATAATTATAAAATACCTTTTAAAGAAAAGCCAAAACACTTTGATAAAATTTTACTTATGTAAGTTTAAATCATTTTAGGAAATAAAGTAAATTTTTCAAAGTCTGAGCTATTTTGCATTATATAACTATTATAATCTTCTTGAGTATAAATTGTTACAAAGTGGTGGGTGCGTGTTGTGTGTTTTAATTGATCCCTGAAATTTGGACATATTTCACTTGTAATAAAATTTTTCTTGGAATATATTTAGTATTCCTTGTAAATTGTTAATTATAATATCATTACAATTTTGATTTTCAATGCTATTTTGTGAAGAGAGTTTTCAAAGACATACATGAACAGTTTTTTGATTGAAATAATTAATATGAAAAATGAATTAAATTATGTAGTGTATGAATCAATGTTCAATGAATTATTCAAATATTTCTTTTACTTATACAAGGTAGGGTCAAAAAGTTACCGGATTAGGTCGGTTACAAATTGAAAAATAGATCAATAATTTGATCTTATTGGTTTTCAAAGTTCTGTACTCCTGCATCCACAAACTTGTTCCAGAGTTTGTATAACTGTTTGAAACACTTCTGGAAACCATTTCTTGATAGGTCCTTCAGTTGCTTCATTGCATTTTGAATCACCTATGAATCTACAAAATGATGTCCTTTCAATTTCATTTTCAGCCATGGAAACAGTTAAAAATCCTCTGGTGCTGGAAAAGTTTGCATGCTGCTCCAAAGATGACATTGCAAAATCCAACGAATGAAAAATTTGCTTTGTGAGCAATGATGATTTTTCCAGTATTGTTGGCATTAGCAATAGTACAGGAAATAAATTCTAAATGGTTGGGAATTTTCCGGGAACTTTTTGACTGTAGTAGTAAGAGACATATGTTCAAAAATTTAGCACTTTTTTCTCTTTTGTTAATATTAAAGAGGGCACAAATACTACGTACATACTATATTTAATTTTTTTTAAAAAATGCATTTGGAATTCTACCAATAAAACTTAATGTTATGTACTCACTATTTTAAATAGCAATTGTCAGAAGTTCAGCATGCTTCATAAAGAATAACTTTTTTCCCTTGCCCTTTTTTAAAAAAAATTCTTCTTTTTTGTGTGTGCACATTCTCTCCTTTTTTTCATGTACATAGTATGTAGCATTTTAATTTTTAATGTACTTTGCTACTTTCATTAAATTACAACTTATATTATATTCAGTTATGTATGCTATATTCCTGATTATTATATTGTTGAGATAATTATTCTCCATTTGAATGCAAATGCTCAGTTTCTTTCCAGTCTGCTTACTATGTGTTTTTATATTGATTTCTTATGCATTAAAATTAATATCATTATTTAAATATTTTTAATTAATAGTAATTTGTATGTAAATGTGAATTTTCAATAAAATTTTTTTGACTTTTCTTTCAAAAAATAAAAATTTTAGCACAAAGCAATTTAAGTGCTATAAGTTTTACATTTTAAATAACTTATAAAAGCATTTTGTGATCATGTTAAAGTTGGTACTTTTATTTAAATACATTATAATTAAAGATCATTTGGTGTTTAGTCATTAATGTCTGGTGCAATCGACCACTTTAAAGACTGGGCATTTATATTTTGAGCATGTACTATAAAATGTGTTTTGTTATTAATTCGTTTCAGATATAATTTTTATTGGAAAATAATGTAAACAAAATGTTATTTTCAGTTAAAAGAATATATTCATAAAATATGAATGTGCATTGAATTCATTATACCTAATTGTTATTTTTAACTGATCAACATTTATCATTAAGTTTTACTGCTGATATGTTTCTTTAATATTATATATTTGGACAAATGGAAACCCACCAAGATGCATAAATAAAACATTTTTTTTTCTTTCATCAATTTTGTGAATTGTGTTTGCTTTTATGTAGTTAGTGAGAAATCTGCAAATTTATAGAAACAAAAGGTTGTATTTAGAAAACAAAAACTTATAATACTTTAAGTAATTCACAGTTCTTTTAGTCATTTTTAAAAATATTTTCTTTAATTGATGAAAATTGACACAATATTCATTTCTGATATTGATATTTAAGATTTTAAAATGAATTGCAATTGTATTTTACAAAATTTGGCTATTCATGCATTTGAAAAAGGAGAATTCATATTAAAGAACTTTTTGTTGATTTGAAAAGTTAATTGAGTAAAATAACAAATAAGTCTATTTTTTCAGAATTATTTAATGGATATTCTATTAAAAATTATTTTGTAATTTAAAAAAATGTTGATGGGAAAATTAGAAAAGAAAATAAGTAGACAAGTTTTAAATAAAAATGCATGCGTACCTGTTAACTTTTTTGCTTTTCAGCCTCCCTTTATACTTATATGTGTTGATCTTTATTTATTTTTTATTTTTTTTCTACATTTTTACAAATATTCTGTCATTTGCCAACTGTTTCCACATACAGCTTTTATTTATTGTTTATAATGATGAAAAAAGGTGGATGGGGAAACCATACACATGTTTCAACTAACTTTCAACTGTTCTCTATGTTCAGCTTTTTTGAAAGGTAGTTTTATATATAATTTCTTCATGTAACTCAATACATTTCACACCTTGGAAATTATAAGTTACTTTGCACTGTCATTGGAAATTGTAAAATTTATGCTGCTTTTAATGTTTATCTTATTTGAAAATATTTTCCCTTTAATAATTTGTTGAACATATCCTTCACCCTATGTGTTTTAAATTAATATACTTTTTTAAAAAATTGGAAAGCATACTTACCGTTTTGTATCGGACATTTATTTTCTATTTATGCACATTATTTTGATATAATACATAAAATTTTAACTAGTTTTGAGTTTAACTTTTGAAATTAGTTCAAGAAAAAATTAAATTCATGTCTTGTTTTATTAAAAATCGACCAATTTATTATGAATATGAGATTTCTATAAGTGTGAAAAAGTATTTAAATGTTTTTGATTCCTCCCCCCCCCCTCCTGCCAAAAAATACATTGAATTTTTTTTCGTCTTAAAAAATTAAAATTACACATAACTTATGATTTAAAAGGGGGTATTAATTACAGAGCTTTACAATTTTTTTTAATTAAAGTATGTTGTGTGCCTATGTTTTTGATTTAATATATTCTGTTATTGAAGTACATTGTACTTCAGTACCCTAATAGATTAATAGTGACATATATCAAATTATTTTGAAAATGGTTAAAGTGGTTATCAAGGCATCTGATTCATGAAGAGCAGGAAAAAGACAACTAACAATTATTTGTTGGAAATTATATGTTGAATATATACATATTATATATTTCTTATATGTCAAATATATTCTTTTCATATATGCATTGAAATATAAATATTACAGTCTAGAATTCTTTTAAGCACAATAGATATTTTTTTATAGGAAGATGTAGTATATTGGCTTTTTTGAAAAAAAAAAATGTTTGATTGTCACCACTTGATACCACAATTGTAATAGGTTTGAATTACCACTTGAATAATACAATTTGTAAAAGCGCCACATTTCGATAAATATATCTTGGTTTATGCATGTGAATTTGTCTTAATTTTAAAATCAAGCTTCAAATTCAAAGATAGACTATTTTATTAATTTATTTCGAAAAAAATCAAAATTAATCAATACAAATTTATTGTTTTTTGTGTTTCTTTAATATTTTGGAAAGTGAATGGTTTTCAAGACATGGAAAAATGTTTTTAATTATGTAAAACATTAGATTTTCAAATTAAAATGAATATTAATTTTAGAAGATTTATTCTTCCAAAGTATTGCTTACTTTCACTAATATTCTTTGTCAAGAGTAATTGTTATTTGGTATTTTTTGTCCAGTTTGATCCTACATTTATAGTCATAGACTTGTATAACATTAAACAGGATAAAACTTTCTACTATTAGAATAAGCACAGAAAATAAAGGAAACTACTTAAATTTGGAAAAAGAAAATTCTTACCTGATTCTAAGTTGTACTGAAATAACCTTCTTCACGCAATTGAAAAAATTGTCTATTTCCCAAGAGTTATCTGGAACAAAACAAAAAGACAAATGAAAAATTTGTGAATTAATTACCCGTATGTAGATTTAAAATATACAAGGGTGACTAAAATTTTTTGAGATACGTGCAGACGAGAAGTTTCAAAAGAAAATTAAGGGTTTAATTTGAGAATACCAAGTGTTTACACTACATACAACTTTTTACTTACTTCAAGTTTAGCGTTGTAGCTACATTAGACAGAGGAGAAAATGGAGTTGACGCGAGAACATTATTATGCCATGATAATCTATGATTTTAAATCAACAGGAATGTGTTCAATAACTGCATTTAGTATTTGGTGATAAACCTCCATATTGTGCTACTGTATTCAGATGGTTTAAATAATTTTTCAGTGGTCCCAATTATCTTCAGTATAAGGAACACACAGGAAGGCTGCGGTCGGCAGTATTCCCAGATAATGTATCTGAAATATATTAATGGATGATAATCGCTGTCACCAGATGATACAGAAGGAACTTAACATTGGAACCGCAGCTATACACAAAATTATTCATGAAGAATTGCATATGAAAAAAGTAATTTCCCGTTGGGTTACCCGTAACCTAATTGAGCCCCCAAAAGAGGAGAGAGCATGTCAGAATCAGTGAAGAAACCTTTAAATTACTAAATGATGGTGACCACTGCATCATTTCTAAAATTGTAATGAGTGACGAAACTTACGGACCGATTTTTGACGTTTTAACACAAAGAAAGCAAAGTATGGGTCTTTGAAGATGATCCCACGCAGACAATGGTGAAAAGACTACGAGCATGAAAGAGAATATATGCCGTCTTCTTCAGAAGTACAGGATTGATCAAAGCCATCAAGTTGGAAGGGGCCGTGAGTAGCCTAGTGGTTAGAGGATCGGACTCCAGACCGGAAGGCCTGGGTTCGATGCCCGATGCCACCAAATATTCTCGGAGTACGTGCTCGTTAAATCAGTGGGTCCGAAAGTCTTGTGGGCTGAATCATGAGTGCAGGGGACTGGAGAATATTTCCCTCCCATTTAGTTCCATGCCTAAATTGTGGAAGTGGAAATAAGTGGTGTCACCATTTGTCGTCCCTTCGGGGAATTTCACCGAGCCAAATCGTACTGTCACCTGTATGGTGCTCAAGGCTAAGGCCAACGACAGGCGTACACCTAGCCCCTTGCCACGAAGAATTTCGTGGGCCTCGATCTAACTACGTCAGACAGGTGGCATAAGCAACAACAAATTGGAAGGACAGTAACAGCAAACTGGTATACCTCTAAATGTATTCTAGAAATTCTCCAAATAAATGTTAGGGGACTAATGCTTCACCATGACAATGCATCTTCCCATGCAGCCAGATTGAGTTGAATTCCTTAAGCTTACCCCAAGCAGAGGTTAAGGGGAGTTACGGATAAATATTCCCATTTTTGAACTATTAGAGCTGCAGACTTGAAAAATGATAGGCATGTTCCTTTCATGGAATAGAGGTCCTCTAAGGACAAATTTTAAGAAAATCAACTCCTGCATGTGTGTGTGGGGGGGGGGGGTGTACTGGGGTGTGTATTTTTTTAAAAAAAAATACCATTTTTGAATTATTAGACCGACAGTAATAAAATTTGGTATGCAGGCTTCTTTTGTTGAAGTGAATCCGCTTTTGGATATCAACTCTGAAAGAAGTTTACGCAGCATTTTCATAAAAAGAATTATTTTCTTGAACTATTAGGCTTAGGCTTGAAATTTGGCAACCATGTATATTTTGTTAGTTTATCTACTGAAAATGGGTGCGAAAATCCACTTCGGATAAGGGGCTTATGAGAGCATAAAAGATAATTCTACTTCAATTATAGAAACTCAAGTCCTGTTCTTTTTAAATCGAGAGGTGAGAGTTCTCTCTCTCTAAGAGTGCTTTTCAACACAATCAAATATTATTTATTTGTTATATAAACATATATATATATATAAACAGTATATATTCATTAAATACCCAGTGAAGCGCATAAAACAAGAAAAAGTTGCTAAAATAATTAAAAACCCACTAAAATTATTTTATGACAAAAAATAAAATATCCCCAAGATAGAATCTAAATGATACGTGCTAGGATCCGATGGTAGATATTTGGTTTTGCCTGCTGAATATTTTAATATCTCAATCGATCATCATATTTGTTTAAATTAAATCACGTATTATAATCTGTTGAGGGTTATGTTGTTTGTATTAATAGAACCGTGCAATTATTCAGACACTGTAATAAATCCTGAAATTATATGACTATTAGCATAAATTTTTAAATATATATATATATAAATCGTTTTCCTCCCTTAAACCAACAGACTTTTCAATGAAAAATAAGGCTCGAAACAAGATTTCTATGAAATTATAATCGTAAGTACTGAAAAAAGGAAACAATAACAGTCATCAATAGTAATGAATGAATTATACTGTCAAATCATGCTATCATTTCCATCTTCGGCACCATGCATTGGAAGAAATCTACGATACTGAATTTCAGATCAATGGAAACGTGATAATGGACTTCTTAAGGTGTTCCTTTAGTACAATCGATTTTCTCTAAATGAAGTTTTCATTAAAAGTCCTAGGTATTTTCTTCCCACCTCTCGTTCTCGCTTACTCTTTCTTAAATGATTATCAAGCGAAATTGCTTTTGCAAATTGGAAATAGAGACTATTTCAATGCTATAGACTCGATCTTTTACATTATATAAAACAAAGAGTTAAGTTACGTTGGAATTTTAAATACAATTTATACTAACTATAAATGATTGGATACTATAGAGAAAGAGATTGAAACAAAGAACAATTTTAGTCATCAAAAACAAATGTGTGTATATATATATACACTATGTTTACTCGAATCTAAGCTGCACAATTTGTCCAGGGTTAATGCTACTAAAAATCGGGTGCGGCTTAGAATCGAAGGCAAAACATATGTTGGAAGTGGAAAATTGAGTTTCCATCCTTTTTAAAACGAAAAATGTAATCGTCCATTCTGCCCACTTGCACCGATAAGCTATCCCATTCCGCAGTTTATCTCCAGTATTCAGTCTATTCTAAGCATCGTTGTCTTAAAAAAATGTTTTTGTAAACGTTTTCTTTTAATCACTTAAACAACAAAGATATCAGTAATAGCATCAAGACTAGTTCACTATGACACAGGTACGAAAAGGTAAGTAATTTTATATGCAGGGAAAAACGGAGAGAGAACACTGACCACTAAAAATTAGACACAGATGAAACAAGTATATGTCGATGGCGTACATTTACTTTTTCCCTTTGTGAACGCTCAGCAGTCTTTAATAATTCTCTTACACCCTTCTATAATACATTCTTTAAAAAAAAGTGTTGTATGGCAGACGACATCGATGGCACCAATTCCGAAGTTAGTTGAGACAACGGGAGGGACGAATGATTTTCGAAATATGATCATGACGGTTAGAGTAATTATAGGTTCATGTACGTATTTGAGTTTTTAATACTGGTAAAATAAAATATATAATTCTTAACTTCTCATTATTTATAATTAAATTCTGTAAAATTTCTTTAGTATCGGATATTGTGGAGCCTTTTACACATTTTTTTCCCTCAAAAACGCGTTTGTAAAGAATTGGGGGTACGGCTGAGATTTGAGTAAATTTGGTACATATACATATATGTAATACTTTCTTCTTTTGGATTAAGGCATTTGGTATTAATTAATATGACATTATATCTGCTTATTGCAGTTGCGAAAATGATAAGGAGGCTTCTTATTATTTTAATTTCACACATTTATTTAGTTACGTAAAAAAACACAAACAACAGCGAAAAATATATAGAGACGCAGACATGATAGCAACACACAAAAGTATTCTTTGTTCGCTCCCGAGATCTCTACCTTTTTAGTTTTGATCAACTGGAAGTTGTTAGAATCATGATTCTCGATACAAGCTGTTCTGATTCGTCCAAATACTCGGGGGATCCAAGATTGCATCATCCTGTTTTAAAAACGTTTACATATCAGTCTTTTTTTGGAGATATATTTATAGTTATTTTCCATTCATTGGATAAAGTAACAATTAATTATCACACGAAGCCTTGGGGGGCTCAAAATCATTATGAATTAAAACCTTTTCAGAGAAAATTTAAGTGAATTATGAGTGAATAATATGTGTGTGTGTCTGCGTATAATAAATTCATGGTTTCCTAAGAATCAGATTTTTGCCCTTAAAATTTTGAAAAGGGGATTCAGGTTTTAATAAAATGTAATCGTGACTCATCTGACCAAGCAAACATTTTTTCAGTCATCTGTGATTTTACCGATACGTTCACGAACCCAGAGGAAATGCTTCAAATAATGGCATGTTGTTAACAAAGACATTCGAATCGGTCTTCTGCTGCAAAATCCTATCAAACCAAATTTTTCTTCACTATGTTCACGGGCTTGTTTATTATCGGTCCCATATTGATAATAGCTGTTATTTGACGCAGTATTGCTTGTCTCGCTGCATTGACTATTATACATCGACGCCATTGGAATATTGAATTTCTTAATAACTTCCGAAATAGATTGCCCATGCATCTAACTTCAGTTAGAAATCCGGATTCACTGTTTATTAATTCCTGTCACAAAGCCACATTCCCGTCAGAAAACTTTCCACATTGATTACTTAAATACAAATGAGAGCATTGTTGACGCTAATGTGTCATCTGTATATTTGCATATAAAGCTATTAAAGGACTTTAAGCATTTCGTTGTAGTTATTAAAACTCTCTCAGAGTATAAAATTCATATATTTCGCAATATATGCGGCAATTTTTAAGTATTAAAAGGCTTAGAACTAATTTGATATGGTAGGACTTCGCGTCAAGCAGAGTTTGTTGTCACTGGAATGGAATCCAAGATGGAGGCCTAGCGGTGAAAAATCGTCAGGAAAATAATTTTAAAGAACAGTTTTGAAATATATTTAAAAAGAAGGATATAGGAGTAGATTAAGAATAACCAAAAGATCAATATAATACAATAATATCAATATAATATAATAAAAATGATATTTACTAAAAATAATATGAGAAGTATATAGTAATAATCTTATAATATAATTTAAGAGAATTGCTATATATAATAATAATCATATAAAATATAATTTAATAGTAATTATAAAAAAGAATAATAATCATATTGTACTATAATAAAAATTATTTATAAGAATACTTTAATAACATAATACTAATTATAAATAAATGACATAATACGTAATAATATTTATGAATAAGTATAATTAAAAATAGTTATTATAAATAAGAATATATTATATGATTATCTCATATAATAATAATTGTATTTTTATATTATGTTATAAATAAAAGAATTATATAAATTTTATTAAAATTAATAATGAATATAAAGTAAGTGCTGTGATAACTTGCAATATTCCAAAAACTGCGAGTTCCTTCAATGAATTTCATCGAACAAGGAATGTTCAAAAACGCATTATTAAAAAGTAAAATAAAGTGGAAATGTACGATTTATAGCAATTATTAAAATCACAGAGCTCGTTTTTTTAAAAAAAAACATCCTGGTACTCATCATGATATCAGAAATATCCATATTTGAAAATGGCACAAAATACAACAGAAGACTGAAATTGTGGAGAGCTTGAAGAACAAATGAAATGGAAATTATTAAATTTTTAAGGAAATCGAATTATATAAAATCGTCTGACATTAATTGGATACCACCAGAAAAAAACGAATAAAAATTAACTCTAATATACGTTATCCCATGGCAACCACACTCCAGACGATAAAAATATCAAGGTAACCTCATTGTAATGCGATCGCCCATCTTGGCGAACATAAACAACAACTTGGCAGTAGCCCCATGATATCAAATTAGCACTATAGACATTCTCATAGGATCCTCTTATATGCCCCTTAATTGCTCACAGCTTCAGTTAGAAGTGTGCTTTATGATTAAGAGATTAATTAATATGATCAAATAGTTAAATAGTTTAACTAATAAACTCTTCAGTTAACTTAATATTAATAACTGCTAATTAAAATAAGCTTCCAAATGACCTAAACGTTTTAATAAATTAACTGAAACCTTTTAAGCTCAACTACTTCTGGAAGTGAACTGGCAAAGATATAAGCGAGCATCTGAATTCTGATGGTCAACTGAAAGGCCTAAACTTAATGGGACGAATGTTTATTTCATGGGAAGTCTCGAAGGAATCACGTGATGTACTCAACGAATTTCTAATGTACATTAATGAATTTCTGATTCAAATCCTGCGAGAATCAATATGCAAGTCAGTGTAATAATTTAATATCATATCTAATAAAGTGATCACTTTAACTAAATTCAAGAATTTTGTGTAAGTCAGAAATTGAAGACAATTTATTCTAGTATATGATACCGCGATACTGAACTTTTCACGCAAAATGGTTATTCAGATTGTTTGTCTTTCTATTTGCATGCAAATGTGTGTGTGTGTAAAACCTCGTTGACATAATAATTCAGATTACATGACAGAAGTTTTATTCGGTGAAAAACTGAAAAATAATGAATATAGTGAGGGATTTATCATAAGGAGTTAATTACTTACTAAGACAGTATGAAAGAAATATTTTGTATATATATGTGTGTGCAAAACAGAAGTATTATTTATTACTCAACCTTTCCAATGAGGTTGATTCATGTGACGTCATAGTCACATGGTAATGAAAGCCTCATGATTCTAGCCAATCAATTCAAAAACTCATGTGACGTCATAGTCACACAATAAAAACAATCTAGTGTTTCCAGCTAATCAGTTCACGCGCTCCGGTGTTGCCAAGCTTTCCTCTTTGCAGAAACTTTCTCTTAAAAAGTACATTTGTATACAAAATGCATTTTATTTAAAAGTATAAGCATAAAATACGACTTTTTTTTTAATTTAAAAGAATCTTTTTAAAGAAATATTTTTTTCCCTAACAAATTTAAACATCTTTAACCAAATATGAAATTTGAAATTTTATCTGAGTTTTACAAATAGAACAAGTACAATGTTTGTTTTGAATTCAATGGAAAACACGTGTTTGTTTTTATCATGTGACTTCATGAATCAAGCCCATTCCCGTAAGCTCCGGCGTATAACGTGCACCTATACTTTCAAGCTGTATTTTTTTTTTTA
>BMAV01017363.1:0-26703 GCA_019973955.1 Trichonephila inaurata madagascariensis | reverse complement strand
TTTTTTTTTTTTTTTTTTTAATGAAGAAACTGAAATATACGTATGTAATGCTCTTATGTTTTGAGGTTATTTATTCAAAGTATTATCCCAGACTTTTTAAAAAAATAGTAGAAATCTAGAACTATAACTCTTGAAGTTCATAAATTGTTTCATTTCTTTTAAATAAACAATATTTCGATATATATTGAATTCTTACTTTTTTTAAGGCTATTATTTTTATACCCGGCGTACAACGCGCTCCCGTAAAAATTTCGACCTTATTTTTTGTGTACGTCGGATTTTACAGGTAACTATGTCTGAAAATGCCAAAGTGAATCACACATCATAACTTACACTTTTATTTAGCTCAATAAGATGTATAAAGAGTAGTGGAGAGAATCAAAATAAACATTTGAAAGAAAAGTATTTGTTTTATGTTTTTTTTTTGAATATGTACCGAAAGAAATGTCGTTGAGAGTTGACAGCTAGGAAAAATTTGAAACTTGAAAAAAAAAAGAAAAAGAAAAAAAAAAAAAAAAGAAAGGCCAAATGAGAAGAACCTTTAGAAGTAGAAGCATGTGCTTTAAAAGAACGACAATCATCACAACACACAAACTTCATCTCAGTAGTGTTAGTTTTTCTATATATTTTCCAAAATTCAATTGGTTTCCCAAACATTTCTTCGCTCAAAATAATATCTTACAACTCGCCGTTTTCCATTCAATTCTTTCAGATCTTATAAAAACAGGCTTCGAATCCATGTCACAATGAATTGCTAATATGATATATTTTCTGATAAGTTTGATGATATGATATGGAAATAAGTTTAATGCTGAAAAGGGCAAGAGAAATGAACACGTCGCTGTACACGTGTGACTGATTTAAATTCCATTAACCAAAGTACGCACTGAACCTTTTTGCTGTCGCGTCCACATCTGTACTAATGGAGTCAGTGTAAAAAGTTAATCGTCTGCGATTGCCGAATAAGACGCGAACGTGCGGCCGATCGGACTAGACCCAAAAATCCTCGGAGGAATTTTTAATCTGCGGATGAACAGTTTATTGGGTAGTTCCGTAATAGTAAAACATTACTTTTGGATACTTTTATCCCGGACATCCTGTATGTAACACAGCAGGGAATTATTATAAGGAGTATAGTTTAAAGAATGAGGAAAATAAAGTGAAAGTGAATAAGAAAGAAAAATATTTGTTATTTAGGACAATATAAAAATTTAGTTGAATAGGTGGATACCCGCCTCCCTCCCCCGCCCTATCCTTTCAATGTTAGACATAATTTGGTATTTTAGAGAAAATCGAGTTTCTCTCATTTCTTAAAATGAAATTTTGAATTAAAATAAACTACGTTACCCAGCACGCTTACTTTTGAAGTCGTGTCAATATAAGCCGTTATGATCACAAAGTATGTTATACCGCAAAGTAATGTACGGGAAAATATATATTTATTCTGTGTCATATGTCATAACAGCACCACGAAGATCGCATTTCTCGAGTCATGACATTGACAGTTTCAGTAAAATAAAAAATTATCTCCGTTCTCTTCACAACGTAATTAATATCACTCAACAATTCTATAACTTGTCTCATTTCTCCGATTACCGTGGCATTTTCTTCAATTTGGGGAATCAATAACAATTACAGATACAGAATACGATCTTCGCAGAAGAATGACGATAATTTTTGAAAAATAGAGAAGTTGCTACATCTATCTTTGTCATTTCAGAGCAAGACTAAACCAAACAGAAAATTGGCCCTTCTATTAATTTGTGCTCAATACATTAATGTATCAATTAAATAAATAATAAGGGAAAATAACTAAAGCAAAGGAGAAAGAAATTATTATTGTTGCCTTAAGAAAAACTTTTCCCTGCAAATGTATCAATAAATAAACTTTGATGTTTAAAAACATCATAAAGTAACATTCAAATAATGTCAGATCAAATATCATATCACCCAATAAATGAGAGAAATGAAAATAATAAAAAAAAAAAATGAAAATGAGAATCAGAGATCTATATTTTTTCTTTAGGAACATTGATTTGTTCAAAGAAATTTTATAACTGTTGAATTTTGCAAGCCTTTTCTAGACTTCAAATTCTATTCCCAACAAACACCTTTATGCGAAATTACCGGAAGTTTTGCTCGTTAGGTTTGACTTAGTTTCAAAGTCACACGCTACATGGAGTGACAATAAAGAGAATATCTGCTCTCGACAGATAGGCAATTCAGACCCCTTCTCCCCAACAGCAAAAGGCTAAAACATCTGCCACCGAATGTCGTATTTTTTCTTTAAGGTATCCGACTACGTTCGGAACCGCGATTTTGCAAAAGCGTATAAATGGATAATATTTATGATATTTAATGTCACTTAGATTAGAAAATGCATACAAAATTGTTCTAAGAATAGTATTACAATAAAAAATTGTTTAAGTACAATATTTTGACAAAAAATGAACATAGAATAACCCATTTNTAAGTACAATATTTTGACAAAAAATGAACATAGAATAATCAATTTTCAAAATATTCTCCTTTTGCGAAAAATGCTTCTATTATAATAATATTTTGCCTATATATAGCTCAGACGTCTATACAGAGGCTCAACTATAATTTTTGAAATATATAACTCAGAAGTGGGTTTACCCATGTTTTACGACAACAGAGGGGAGAAATTTTAAGAAAAAAACGGCGATAATTTTTTTAATGGGTTGTAACTCAGAAAATAATGTGAATTTTTTGAAAATCATAGTTGAGCCTCTGTCATGTGGTTTAAGCTATATACAGGCAAAATATTATTATAATAGAAGCATTTTTCACAAAAGGAGAACATTTTGAAAAAAGGTTATTGTAAGTTAATTTTTTGCCGAAATATTGTATTTAAATAATTTTTTTTTTATCAAAATATCCTTAAAACAATTTTATATATGTATTCTAATCTAAGTGACGCTAAATATCACGAAAATTGTCCATTTATGCGCTTTTTTAAAATCACGGTTCCGAACGTAGTCGGATACTTCAAAATGCGAACAATTATGCATTCATTTCAAAGTTCCTTAGTTCTAATAAGCATTAGACGGCAAAGTTTAACCACTTTCATGAATTGGTAAAACCTGTAATAGTCAAATACTGATGGCCACGACTCGCTGTGACATTGATAATGTAGAACTATTATCTTGAGACTTAATCCACACTAAAAAGACTCTAGTGTGAAATGATTGTGGACGCGGCATGTTAAAGATTGAGCAAGCATGGTCTATAAAGTTAAGAGATCATCTGCGTTCCCTTATCTTGGTTCACACAATTGCAAAGTTCGTCACCTGTACCCTCACGTTGCTTTAACAGGAAGTTGATGGACATTATATAACGCAAAATTAAACATGATGTAATATAAAAAAATTATAGTGAATTAACTAATTTTTTCATAAACGCTATCCCAAAACTCATCATGTTAAAACAAAACCTCTAATTAATCCGAATAGATATTTGTGACGTAACTAGTTTTCACTTGTGTGTATATATATAGTATAATAAAACAAGTAATATAAGAAAAAATAAGTCTACTCCTACTTAGGTCATCAAAGAAAAATTTTATTTTATTAAATTTATTTATTTATTATATTTTTTTATTAAATAATTACAATTAATATAAATATGTATATACATAAGACAGAATCACAATATTAAGTGGCAAAACACCTTTTAAATTAACACTAAAAACTTTTTAAACACATTAAATTTGTAATTACATTTTTTAATAAAAGTTGAATTTAATAGGTAAGAATTAATCTTAAAATCACAATGTAGAAGGAATGCTGAGTCTAACTAGCAATGATTACTCAGGTTAAGTTAATTCTTCATCACAAATTTAACAAATCTGTTTTATTGAATAATGCTGCCACCTAGAGGAATAATATCGACTGAAATATATCTCTTAAACTATAATTTATTAGTTAAATGTAATTATATATCTCATCTCTAGTTGAAAACCCCGGTAAATCAAAAAGTACGCAATTTGAGTTAAGGTATTGGACTACATTCGGAACCGTGATTTTGCAAAAGCGTACAGATGGATAAAAATGATGATATTTAGTGTCCCTTAGATTAGAAAATGCATATAAAATTGATTTAAGAATAGTAACAATAAAAAATTATTTAAGTACAATATTTTGACAAAAAATGAACGTAGAATAACCTTTTTTTATTCAAAATGTTCTCCTTTTGTGAAAAATGCTTCTATTATAATAATATTTTGCCTGTAAATAGCTCAGACCTCTGTACAGAGGCTCAACTAGAATTTTTGAAATATATAACTTAGAAGTGGGTTTATCCATGTTTTACGACAACAAAGGAGAGAAATTTTAAGAAAAAAACGCCGATAATTATTTCAATCGGTTGTAACTATGAAAATAATGTGAATTTTCCAAAAATCATAGTTGAGCCTCTGTACAGAGGTCTGAGCTATATACAGGCAAAATATTATTATAATAGAAGCATTTTTCACAAAAGGAGAAAATTTTTTAAAAAAAAGGTTATTCTAAGTTAATTTTTTTTTAAAAATATTGTATTTTTTTAAATACTTTTTTTTGTCAAAATGTCCTTAAAACAATTTTATACATGTAATCTAATCTAAGTGACTCTAAATATCATGAAAATTATCCATTTATGCGCTTTTTTTAAAATCGTGGTTCCGAGCGTAGTCGGATACCTTAGGACGTTTTCAAAATTTTTAGCGGAATACCAACGCAAAGATAAAACCTGTGTAACGATACCTCCAACCGTCGGCGAGAAATGGAGCGAAAAGTTGCTTTATTTGGGTGCACAAAAAAATTGCTTAACACTGGTATAAAACTAGAGTAACTCGAAAATTGTATTTTTTTTCAGGTTTTAAACAGACAGTCTAGAAATGAGTTAGTTAAATCAGTTTTATAAGACGTTAGCTTCATGCGTGTAATATTAGAATTGGGATATCTCTCATAGCTTTTCTAAAATCAGTTATTCGTAATTTCTCAAAAATGAAATAGTTTGATTTACTTGGCTTTTTATCTAGAGGTGCGATATAATGAATTAACATTTGAAAAAACTGTACTAACATCAAGTGTCATCCATTCCAAGTTTAAAAAAAAATGTATTTGAACTTGAATGGATGAATAAAAAATATTTCTCTCATTAACGATTGACATTTTCTTTTATTTCCAATGGGCTGCGGATTAGTGTTTTACCATTACAGACTTAGTTCATTCCCCGGGAGCTGTACCTCGTTTAGTGAGGCATCCTATAGGCGGATACCAATCGCCGCAGGTAATTTTTGACGCCCAGTTTCCTCCACAGGGAGAGGCATCTGAGCTCTGATGATGTGAGCCTGTACTAGGATTTAATTTTGCAGGGAGCATCCAAGCCAAATGAACACTCTAGGAATCTTTTACATGTCTTATAATCATACGACGTGGCCGCGATTGAAAATTTGGACAAGATATATATAGGGAAAGTGGGAATTACAATAGAAGGAATTGAATAAATATAATGAATATCCTACGAATACCACATATATTTATCCTGGATATATATGGTATTTCGATTGCTTTTAAAAGAACTATCAAGTTATGAAAAAAAAAAATGCGTTAAAAAAAATTGTAAATCTTTCGTTGGGGAAAACTTCAGCTCTTTTGGATGGTTTCACTTGATATACCAATAGGTTAAAATTTCTTTATCAACTCTTACAGAGCTGAAGTTCATGTAAATTTAATTTTTGGTTAAATGCATTTTTTATCCAAAACAGTGCTTTTGTCAATGAACCTTCGGTTTTAAATAAGTAGACCCATAATATAGAAGAAACTAAACAAACTAATGTTAAATAGAAAATAAAATATTATATACTTACATGTCTGAAGGAACAGATGATACATAAGAGGACGGGTGAGGGGGCACATAACATGTCCCAACGAGAATTGAATCGCAAAGCTGATAATGTACAAGGCGCTCTTAGCCTTTTTGGGCTCTCATCTCCTATCTGGAAATATGTGAAGTTAAAAAGACTGATATTTGGTGACCTAAGTTTTTAATTCTGTCAATTTTGCTATTTTTCCCATCGCCAAATCCGATTCTTCACTTGTGTAATTGAGAGGATGAACCCGATTTTCATATCAAACGCGCGGTTGTTCACCTTTTATTTACCATAGCCCAGATAAATGTTCTTTTCGACTTATTTTCCCGTTACTCTTTAAACTCAAAATAAGGCGAATGCCTTTTTCGTTATAAGGAATGACGTTGATTTAAACGAATTCAAACTAAATAAAAGTCTTTCTTTAGTTTATATCAAATTCGATGAAATGCTGGGTGATACTAGCACAAAATAATTACAGATTATCTGCATATGTTTCGTGGAAAAGGGGATAATTTCCTAAAATAAAGTCCTAATTTCCAATGCGAAATATGCGTTATTTTTCGTAGTTATATTGTTAAAAGGGAAAAGGAAAATTATATCAACGAAAATGATTCACTAAGAATAATTTTGTTTCGTCTCTGAGGATACATGGGAATCTCTTAGATTATTCGATACTTCTGAAATCTACCCATAACTGCCTTTGAATAACTTAGTAGAAAGGAATAGTATTCAATTGATATGATATGAGATATGATATATTATTTATAATACGATCTGATGCACATATGATGCCCATTGGCTGAGTGGTAGTGTATCGCGCTTCCATGTTACAGGTCCGGGGTTCAAATCCCTGGCTGGACAAGATCGACTCAACATTTCATCCCTTCAGTGGGTTGATAAATGAGTACCAAGCTTGCTTGGGAGCTAAACACTGGGAGTTTCACGTCAGACTGTGACCACTTGACCGAAACATCTGCACATGCATCCCAGTGCCTAAGGTCACGTAAACTGAGTTCAGTTCAATGAACATATTGTGCATATGCCTACATTATTATATCTAATACATTACATGTTCTGCCATCTGGGTGGCGTAGTTGGTTTTTTGCTGGCCTTGTACGTCTGAATTTGCGGTTTCAAACCCAGCCCAAGTCGGTGGATTTTCACGATAACCAAAATAGGCAAGGTCCATGTCGTATGATTATGCAGCATGTCAAAGATCTCTAAAGGACCTGTTTATTTTGCGTGCTATCGGCAAAATTAAACTCTTAGTACAATTTCTCATCTTCAGAGCTCAGGTGCTTCCCTCTGAGGAAGAAACTGGGTGTCGAAATTACATTGCGGTGATTGGTACTCCACCTATCTGGTGCCGCAGTAAATGTTGTACCAGCTCCCGGGGAATGTGCTGTCTGAAATGGCAAATACCAATCAACAACCCCATTGGGAATAAAATTAAAAAAACGTTACATGTTCCTACATTACTTTAGCCAATTTATATTATGTTCTTCGTTTTTCATATAAGAATACATGTGTTTTTGGTTAAATTCATTTTCATTAGTTTTTTCGAAATCGAGTTTGAAAGATGAAAATTTCAATCGGGGATATGTTTTCGATAAAATTACGCTCGCATAAAGGGATTTGAACAGAAAGTAAAACTATTTGGAGATTCAAAGGAAACTTTTATATAAATACTGATCAAAACAATAACATTTATTAAAATATGTTTTCTTAATAAATTGGTTAAAAAATGTCTTTTTTCGCTTCTTGAATGACTGTGTAGAACGTTTTACTCTGAAACAGCAATTATTTTTGGCGTAGGTCTGTAATTTTATTCTCCGGCATTGAAAGCGAATAAATTTCTATTTTAAACTGCTTTTGTTTTTCGTGCTGAATATAGAAATCCGAGGGAGATTGAGAAACTGTTAATTTTCTCGAAAGTGCAGCTGCGAACTTCAGGTGAGAAGTAAATGGAAATCCTATTTAAATAGCGATACACAAAGGAAATAAATTATTGGTGTACTTTATTTTATTACTTTAACTTTGTGTGTTAAATGGTAACTTTAAAGATCAATGATTGTACTTTTCCTCCTGTTTCCTAATTTCATTTTTATAAAAAAAGTATTGTGTTGATAATTTTTCTTGGAAGAATAATTTTCAATTCTGTTTTACTGTAGATTTGTGTAATTTTTAAATACTTAAATACTAAAATAAATCATAATAAAATAACTTGTTTTTTAAAAAAATTAACTTTTCCTTATGCTTATGAAAATAATTTGGGTATAGAACATATGATTACAAAGAGAAGGTTATTTATTACCGAATCTGAGTGTAATACAAAATTAGTAAATAAACTATTAGATAATAGTTACTTCAATTTTATTTGAAGTGATCGAATGCTACATATATACTCTATTAGTAACGTTTATTTATATTTGTTTAATTAGTCATTGATTTCTTGTTACTTAGCTACAAATATTAATAAAATTTATTGATGATATATCTTTGGATAAAAATGCGATAATTCTGTGGCAACAGAATTAACACACACACACACACCAATTTAACGAGGTGATATGTATATTTTCAAAAGAAACCGTACGCGCGTGCGCGTAGGCGAGATCACATCAAGGCATAATATTTATGCTAAAAATTAAAAATCTATTGGTCTATGAGGAATGAACCTCTCCTCCCCTTTTGTACGATCTTAACAAACAAGGAGATTTGAAACAAAGCAGCTAAACTGAAACAAATTGCGTCTCTTTTTTTATATATTTATTTAGTGTATATTACAATTAATGATTCTAATAAATATAATACTCGTATACGAAAGTCATTTTAAAGGTAAGGCACATTGAGGCGTAGTTGAGGCAACAAAAATAAAAATTACATAATTTGTAGTTCAAATTTTTAGAAGCTGTGGGTTTTTTTCGGTAATAGCTTGTATGGATTTCTATTGACAAGAGAGAGTAATGATTCTCAACTAGTATTGACTTACGCCTCCTCTCACTGTATGGAGGCATGGAGTCAAATCGCATATAAATTGTCAGGAAAGTGCTCTAAATCTAATTCTCAGACAAATTTCAAATGCTTGCCGGTATGAGAAATTGTAATCAAAATGGGGGGCAACGAGTCCCTACCATTCGGCAAACAATCAGAAAACGCTCGATCAAATTTTTTGTCAAAATTGACAACTTAAATAATCCTAAAACTTGAACAACCTGAAAACAAACCTTCTTAAAATTGAATTTTTAGATTCGAACTGACTCGCAAGTGTCTGGACTACACTGCTAGAGACATCAAATGATCTAGCTGTATTAGCTTATTAGAGGCTCTTTCTTATTCCTCCGATGACTCTATATCATAAGGTATCAATTGTAGTTGTTCTACTGGGCGTATCCATTAATATTTTGAAGTCAAAATTTGAATCTGATAAAATTTTTTTAAAAAAATCTTTGAAATTTCAAAACCTTGTTATGGCCATTTGTATTTTTCAATTCCTACTATTAGTTCACACTCTTCCTATATATATAAATCTTGTTCAAATTTTCAATCGCTCATAAAATATTTTTTATTCATCCACTCAAGTTCAAACACATTTTTATAAACTTGTAGTGGATGACATTTGATGTTAATACAGTTTTTCAAACATTAATTAATTAGTTAATTAATAAAAAGTAACAAATAAAAAGAATAGTCCAACATTGCATATAAAAAGGAAAATCGCTCTTCGTATCCCAGTAGCGCAATGGATAGCGAGTTGGACTCAAAAGGTCGTGGGTTCGAATCTCACCTGGGATGGCCTAGTTTCTAAGAATGTGCTTTTTTCACTATGCTATTTTATTGGAATATTTAAATTTAATGAATAAAAATGGTAACAAACAAAAATAATAGTCTAACACCCTATATAGAAAGGAAAATGGCAAATTACAAGGAAAATCCCTGCTTATTTTTCCACATAATATTGTGATTCTGTCATATGTATATACACATTTATATTAATTGTAATTATTTAATAAGAAGTAACTAAAACAAATATTTTCTTTGTTGACCTAAGTAGAAATTGACTTAAAAATTTCTTTTTTTATATTATTGTTCTTGTAAAATCGATTTTTTTTCTTAATTTAGAGCGGTAGATACAAAATTTTCACAACTAAGGAAATCCATATTAATATAACATATCTTCCAGAAAAATTGTTTTATTAAATTTATCAAAGGTTATACATAAGCATGATCTGAAATACATGTTACGCTTTAACTTTTGGAAATCTGCCCATGTGCATACATTATGATAAACTTTAATGGACTTGGTGTAGGCTTTCCTCCACACAACAAGAACAACATGATAAACTTTTTTTGCAAATATTTTAATAAAAACATAATTATGAGTATAAAATGCATATTTTTGTGCTTTTTTAAATTATAAAATAAAATATTTTACTTAACCACTGTTTAACTTAAACGTGGGTTAATTTTTTTGGAAGTAAAGTTTTATTAAAAATTATTTTGAAATTCTTCTTAAACAATATTAATTAATTTTTTGCTTTCTTTTTACATGACATGTTTGGAAGTTTTCTGTGAACAATGATACTGTGTCGTGTTAAGTACATCAGAAAAGTTGCAAATCTACTTCACTTTGAAAAAATAATGTTCTGAATTCATTAATTTTACGGTGCAGGATTTATTTTGTCAGGCAGAATTAAACCTTACACCCTTGAGAAATTTGTTTCATTTACGCACCAAAAATTTTCTTTACATAAAGTGTTAAAAATGTTTTTTAATCATAGTTTTTTTTTTTTTACACCATTTCTTATGTCGATGAATTTCGATACTTGGCTTTTTTCTCAATAGATTTAATTATTTTTCCTAAGCGAAAATAAGATACTTAGTTGTAGGCAAAATTCGTAGAGCTTTCCCATTCATCAAAAATATATTTTTTTAAAGTAATAATTATTATTATCCACACTTAGAATTTGGTATTGTGTAGTATATAAATAAATCCTCTCTTAAAAATATTTACTTAAGAAAAAATTCATACCAAGAGATGTAAAATATATCGCATTTTTAATACAATTTCATTATTATATTTATTTATTTCCCATTAGGTTGTAGGAAAAATAAAACATCTCTCTTAAAGGCAAAAAACTAATTTAAAAACCAAAACACTAAACATATTGTCACGGGAAAGAATCCGGGGGAATCAAACTCAGCCCACATATTTTTAATTTTCTTTCATTTTTTCTAATCTTTACATCATAATGAATTCATCTAAAGGACAGTGTGATGATTTTAATGAAATAAAATAAGGCTTATTCAAATTATAATAGAAATTTGAATCAGAAAATAAAGATGTTTTCTTCCATAGATATGGTTCTAAGATTATTAATACATTTCAAAATAATCATTTTGAAATGCATTAATAATCTTAGAACCATATCCATGGACGAAAACATTTATTCTCTCATTCAAAAAAGTCATGAGGGCCATGGGTAGCCTGGTGGTTAGAGCATCGGACTCCAGACCCGAAGGCATGAGTTCGGTGCTCGATGCCACCAAATACCCACCGAGTACACACGGAGTACGTGCTCGTTAAATCAGTGGGTCTGAAAGTCTTCTGGGTTGATTCACGAGTGCAGGGGACTGGAGAATATTTCCCTCCCCTCCAGTCCCATGGCAAAATTGTGGAAATAGGTGGTGTCGCCATCTATCGTCCCTTCGGGGATTTCGCCGAGATAATTCGTACTGTCACCTATATGGTGCTCAAGGCCTAGGCCAACCGACAGGCGTACTTCTTGCCCCTTGCCACGATTAATTTCGTGGGCCTCATTCTGCTTACGTCAGACAGGTTGCATTGGCCCCAACAAAATAATCATTTCTTCAATAATGAGGAAAGGCCGCACTAGCCTAGTGGTGAAGGTCACAGACTCGTAGCCCGCATGTCAGGAGCTCGAGGATAGTGCTATTGAAGATCCACCATGCAGAGAGGCAAATGTATATTTAAATTTTCGTGGTTCAAAGGGCTCCCGTTGGTGTGGTCAGGTGACGTCCTCGTCATTTGACAGAGATTCAAAATTGCAATATCCGTCGCCCATAGCTCTCGGGTTGCTTCGTAGTGGGACGTTAACAAACATTCACTCAATAATGAGGGATTCTGTTGTTGTTACTAATGCCACCTGATCGGCAAAGGCCAGATCGAGGCCCACGAAATTCATCATGGGAAAGGGCTATGTGACGCCTGTCGTTAGCCGTAGCTTTGAGCACCATACAGGTGACTGTACGATTTGGCTCGATTACACCCCAATTTAGAGGGAGAACTCTCTGGGGGTGGTCAGAGGGCTCCCACCTCTCTTTCCCTTCTACCAACCACACGAGAGGACTTGCGCCTCAAAGGCTATTTAGAGTACCCTCATGCCATGCAGGCATTATACATTTACAAACATCCATATCTTCTCCGGGATTTGAACCCAGTCCCTACGGCATAGCATCGCTAACCACTATACCGGATGGGCATCAGGTGAGGGAGCCTTTATAACATATACGAATTTTAAGAGAATTTTTTTAATTTTGTGTAAATGTTGAATACATATGTATATGCTAGTAATGTTCAACACTTCCCACGATAGTCGGTTGGTCATGGTCACGAAATTGTGGCCAGTGTTGCACAGTTTTGGGTTTGAGTCTTAGCGCTCCTCAAAATCCGCCGCGTAGAATAGCTGAAGTCACCCATCCGGTATAGGAAAGTAACGATAGTGGTTAGCGGCGCACACCGCTGTGCCACTAGGCCTGGGTTCGAATCCCGACGAAGATATGGATGTTTGTAAATGTATAGTGCCTTCGCGGCATGGTGGAACTCAAAATTGGGGTGAAACCGAACCAAATCGTTCTGTCACTTGTATGGTGCTCAAAGCTACGGCTAACGACAGACGTCACTTAGTCCTTTGCCATGATGAGTTTCGTAGGCCTTGATCTCGCCTTTGCCGATCAGGTGGCATTAGTAACAGCAACAACAGAATAGCTAATGCACGTTACAGTAAAGCCCTCATATTGGCATAGTGTGTAGAATGGAGTCCTAGCTCGATGGTCGTCCTCGTCGCTTGATTGAGTTTTAAAATTACGGAACTCATCACCAAAAACCCTAGCACAGATTCAGTGAATTGTTTTGTTAATTAACGCTACACACAAGGACTGTTGGAAACGGACCCCGTAATTTTGAGCCATGATCAAGTCATAAAGACGACACCAACGATCCAACGACTAGCATCCAACTCTCCAAAACTCTACTGCAGAAAACGTGAGGACTTTGAGCCTCCACAAATTTAACTTGCCTGTCAAATTCAGCCTATCTACATGACAGATCTTCACTCAAATCCGTGACTCGAAAGTGTAGGTAACGAGTTCCGTGCCCATGACTACTCGATTATAACAGTCACATTGTAGCTTTAAAATGTGACGTTTATAATCAATCTCAGTATATTTCCTCCCGATATCTCAGGTGCCTCTCTATAGGGAAGAAACTGAGAGTCAAAATTAACTGCGGCGATTGGTATCAGCCTATATGGTGCCGCACTAAAAAGAGATACCAGTTTTCAGGGAATGTACTAGGTCTGCAATGGTTAATCACCAATCCACAGCACATTAGAAATAAAAAAAAATATTATCTCCCGTACATAGTTCCGATAACCATAGTTAATACACCTCGTAGTTTTGAACTACATTTAGATAACGAGGTAGACGCATGAACTGAATTCCACTTTGCACTCTCCACATCCACGCTGAGGCAAGTTGAGGTATTTTAACGCATACACTTTTAACGCGCATCAGTTTTTCTACACGATAAGCAAAATAAATATTAATTCATCTCACCCTAAACAATCGGATAAACTCTAATTTAATAATGTTGCAAACACCAGCGTATAGCACTTATGTCTGTTTTTAACGTTACTAAACAATCAGTCAATAAACAAGAAGCTACGAGCATTTCTTGATAGCCCAAATTCTTTTAGAAATAAACTGCGCATATCTAAAAGTGTAGCAATTGTCAGTTCTATTTGGTTGATTCTAATTGACATAGTACTCTAGAAGCTACGCAATGGCGAGAAATGAATGTAGATTCGAACTAAAGTTAAATGAAAAGGGATATATATATATATATATATATATTAACTGTACTCTAATTTTTCCATCCTCACTACATTACATAAAAACTGGGTTAAGATAGATTTAACATGCCTTAGGTCCTTTACACCAGTGATACTCAACCTGCGGCCCTCCAAGCCTTTTTAAGTGGTCCGGTCATGGCCAATTGCTCTGAGAAATTCACTTATTCAAGAACATTGTATTAAAAATTTGGTGGGAAATTCTTTGTCAAGAAATCAAGTATATCAATTTTGCTTTTTGCTGTCGGTGTCGTATGGGTACGAATTGATATTCTTTTTCGATTTGGAACGGTCACTGTTAGAGACAAGAGACAACAGTGGAATAGCGACAACTTTATGGGTGGAACTAATTTTTAACAATCTTTCATAACTTGCAAATAAAAAATATTCGCAGAAAATATATCGTTTCAAAGCTCTTGGAAGGCCGACTATTTTGTTGTGAAAAACAATGATGAGTAATTGTTTGATTTGTCACGAAAGTGCTGTGTATTCAAAATTACCAATAAACAGGAATCCTTCAATGACACTTTTCCTCAAAGATCTGATGCAAGAGATGATAAATAGGCTTTCTTGAATATTCTTTGCAACAGCAACAAAGTGTTTTGTCAGTAGTAATATCACAATGGTAGCAAAGACATTCTATGAAGTTTGTTATATAAGCATATGAAGTTTGTTGGTAAGCATATGAAACCGTTTACTGATGCAGAAATAGTGAAGGAGTGTTTCTTAAATGCTTCACATTTAGTGTTAGTGGCAAAAACAAAATAAATAAATAAATAAATTTAATAAATAAAAATTAAAAATAATACTAAGTAAAAAAAAGAAAAAAAGAAACAAGAGTTATAATATTTTGATCAATTTTCCACATTTTAAATTTCAAATGTTATCTTGGTCTTAAAGCATTTCTCCTCCTCCCTCCATTTATCCTCATATTGTTGCCCACGTGAAATAACAAACATATGTATGTGGCTCACGTGAATTAGCTGACATATGTATGTGGCCCAGTAGAAATAAGGTTGAATGCCCCTGCTTTACACGATGATTCTGGTATTACAATTTCTCTCCATGCAGTGAGGATCGATGCAAGTTAAATCTGTCGAGACTCAATGTCTTACCATTGGTGTGATGTGATACTTAGAAGAGGGGGTGTCAACTGGGGTGTCGTCCTAGTCACTAGACCAAGGTTCAAAATTGTGAGGTTCATCGCCCAAAGCCCCTGTATTAACTTGTATGGCGTTGATATAATTCTCATTCACTTGAGAAGTACAAATCCTGAATCAGCTTCCATTTGGTTGGAATCCATTATTTTTCCTGTCGTCGTGGTAGCCGAGGGGTTTTGGTAACTAACTTGTTTCGATGTTACTATGGTTGAGTCGTGAGTACAAATATTAAAGCCCGTAGTGAGGGAGTGAGAGAATATTAACGTAGTTAACTGTCCAGCTACTCTTTTAACGACAGACCTCGTGATTTTAAGCCACGGTGAAATACCGAGGATGACACCTGAGCCGGCACCCACCTCTCCAAACTTCCCACCACACAAGTGGGAGGACGTTTAAGCCTAGACATATTTAACGGGCCCCTGCCCCCTCTGTACCGTGGACCTTCAGCGGTATAGGCTGGAATTCATGACACACTGGCCACCAGTCCATTACCTTGACCACTAGACAACCGCTGCCCCATTGAAGCCTCTAAAGATTTTTCCGCGTGTAAAGGGGATGATTTACACCTAATATATGGAGACTAAAAATTCATACGGTGACATCATTTAGATGTTTAGAGTCTGAGGCGCTAACTGAAGTTTCAACTTTGTCGTTTGAATGAGGTTCAAAATTGGATTACGAGGTTCATGGATTAAAGATTTCTGTTCAATCAATCAAACGTTATTTTACCAACCAAACTAATGTTGTCACGGACTATGAACCCCAACGTCAATCTTCAGCACTTTCCCGCGCATTTTGTTTTGGAGATGATGTCCTTATTGTGAACTTCTTAAGTAATATACGATATTTTGTATTTTTAAAATATTAGTCCATTTTATTTATGTGTTTTTGACGGACTAATCAGAATTCGTCGTCTTGAGGTCTATTCAGGGCAAGCATCAGAAAAGGTGAGTTAATTTCTGTTACATTTTAAACTGTTTTGATAATAAGAGCTATGTATTACAGAAAAATATTTCGCTTGAATTTGCAAATTACGACATTGTATGCAGTTTTAAATTTCGTCCTTTTTGGTTTATCTTATTTTCTTTGATATATCTTGGTAAAATCGAAGAGTTTATAGTAACATTACAATCATGGGTGCTAATGCTGAGAGAGGAAATTTGATATGAATAATGACGTAATTTTGAAAGAGTTAATATTTAAAAATACAAAACTATTCAAATTTTTTTCTTTTAACAGTGCAAATGATGCTTTGATGTGCTAGGTAAATAGTTAATTTGTTTTGTAAACATGATATATAGTAAAAAGGTATTTTAAGTTTGAAAATTCACACACATTTTGGAAACCAGATTTTTTATTTTCCAATTTTTTCCACCAAAATACATCTTTTATTCGAATTTTTCAATTAGTTTCAAGATGAATTTACATTTATTCTTTTTCTTTTTAAGGTACTTTTTCCTTAATGTGTAATTTTTTGCATTATGTGGAAGGCACAGACATATATCGCTCTTAACCTCTAGCGTTCTATCCAGAATAATGCGTAAATTACATCTCTACAACTTGTTTTCCAGCAAAGCATCATAGGACTCTTGAACAGTTTAATAAGCTGCAAAGCCCGATTTTCGATTAATTTTTTTATAAAAGAAAAATCTTAATTAGAAGTTTGTATATATTCTGATTCATTCATCACGAGATTTCTGTAACTATTATACTTACATAATTGAAATTTTGAAGGCACGTTTCTTTTGTTGAGTATAGATATGCTAAGAACGGGTTTTGTGATAGGTGACTCAAAATAGGAGTGGGGGGGGGGTCTGAGGGCATACTTCTGTTTTGAAATTCAAGTCCTAGAGATTTGAAGCTTGATAGTAATGTTCTTAATGCGTCAGTTGGAAGGAGGAGGTCAGGCTAGAAAAAATTACCTTTAATGAGGGGGGAGGGAGGGGGAAGGAATGATGTACAAAATAATTACTCCCCATTCTGAACTATGTTCAAGTTTTTCAACCCCCTACCCCCCTAATTATGCCTGGGAGTAAGCTAAGTAAATATTGTAAGAACAAAATAGATCAATATATCATCACAATTAATTTTGTTAACGTAGTGAATTATCGAAACAATAATTCTAATTGTAAGAGAACAGTAAAAAAAATATGGTCCTTTATTTGTACGTAGTATATTAATTGAAATGTAAGCATCAAACACATAATTTTCAAGTTATTTAATCGACTACAACCTCGCATATGTTTCACGTCCAAAAGTGGTCCGATTTTGTTATGCCTGTTTATGTACCGACGGTACTTATAAGTACCCCATTCACTTTAAAATTACATAGAATAAACATTTTTACCAATACTCTGACGTTACTTAGCAGGAATATTCTTTGAAATCCACTCTTCCAAGATATATGGCAACACGGGGGTTCTATGATGAATATTTTAGCGGGAAGGCGAATAGTTTTATAGCAGAAATTGCGTTTTTAATTGACGGCACTTTCAGCGGATTGCGAAGATTATCATTTTTGTCCCCGAAAAATAGTTGATGTCAAAATTTTAGTGTCTTGTTTTTTCGTATGTTAATGAAGACCTTAGTAAACGATTTGACTATTTATTTTAAGTAAACAGTGTATATAATTAATTTTATATTTGAATATCTTTAATTAATTAATTAGCTCTAATGGATTAAATTCCCCAAAATTGAGTATTTCGCTTATGTATATCCCTTGATTTTCAATGTTGGGATCCAAAAAAAAAATATATTGTATGAAAAAAACTGAAGTAAATCATAATGCGGTACATAAAGGGTTAAACTTTTGACTGGCGAAAGTATTAGAGTATAAATTGCCATTGTCTTCCCTTTGAGATACACAAATACCAACACTATGGGAATTTATCATTACACTATACAGAGTAAGGATTCCTAGGATCTAAAGCAGGAGTCAGCATTCTTGCATCTCTGGTGTGCCAAGTCAATCTTCCAGTATGATTCAGAGTACCACATGATGGAAAATATGAAAAACCCACTAAAATGCAACACAGAGTTAAAAGAACAGAGGCCAAGTATACAGATTGAGATTTTTACTATATGAAAAATTTTTCAGAGTTTAAGGTATCCGACTACAACTCTTTTATCCATTGAGATAAAATTATATTAAAATTAATCAATCAAAACAATCTAAAATATAAACAATCCCCCCCCATCCGCCAGAGGGCCGCGCTAAAATTATCAGACGTTGATCAATCCAAAATTTTCCGTGCCATAAAAAGTCTGGGAAGCACTGGTTTAGATGAATGAATTAGGTAATTATTATGAACACAATGAAATATTACTCTAAATTGCATCTTTAATATTTTAAAAATACATTAAAAGCCCTTCTAAAATGTGATAGTTTATTTTTCCTTTAACAGCTATCTTAAAATTATAAACATAATTATATTTTTAGGAAAAATAATCGCGAAAACTAAAATGATTTTGTTTTTAATAACTTTCTGCATTTGACTAAACATTTTTTTAAAATGTAAATGTAGAATGCTTTTTGAGTAATCTTGAAACATTTTTTAACAATCATTAAAACAATTAAAACGTGAAAAAGTTATTTTTTATTAAATATTATGCTTTAATAAAAATTTTAAATACTTCGGTACTTCTTTTATACGAGGATTAGTTATAGTAGCTTTCAAAATCGAAAGCGAAAACATTTTACTCTAACACAATTCAAAAAAACTTTATTTACATACGACAAGAAACAATAATTTAATAGCTCATTAAATCTGTTTTTTTACAATTCGTATGAATTGTAAAATTGCAAATAAAGGAACTTCATGCATAAGTTTGATCCAAAAAAAAAGTATTAAAATTTAATTACCCTTTTTCACTGAAAAATATACAAGATGAAAATGAAATTGCTTTCTTTGCACTAGATCTTATTTTTTTTGTCATTCACGAAATCTGTTAACCATTTAAGAGCAACTCAAAGCAGCAGTTACTAATACTTCATTCCAATATTTCTTATGCAAGATCTCGCAAAGCAAACAAAAGAATTGAGTAATACACAAGCACTTTGTTGTGTGTACCTTTTGATCTTCTAAAGAAATCTGAAGGAGCTAACGATGTGAAGTTAAAAAATATCGAGTTATAAAAGAGTGGAATAACAAGTAAAAAAATTTTTTTGGGTTCATAAAGTATCTCTCAATTTTTTTTTTGTCTCCAAAATGTTTTTAAGTTTTGTCTTTTTTTAAATTTTATTTACGTTAATTGTTAATTTCTTAACTAAGAAAATGAATTAAATCATTTTATTCTTTTAAGCATTTCTGATTTAAATTGAGTATGTATATGTAAAATGATTTGTTATTTCAACTTTCTTGTGAGGGTGTAAAGTTTTCCACCTTGGAGCTGCAAAATTGACTTCCCATTTCCCTGTCCATGCCCTCGCGTGCATTCTCAAATATTACGGGGTCCTTTCATTTGACATCTTGCCGACAATCGATGGCCTTCCTGCGAGCCGGAACCACCAGGGTTGTTCGAGGTGTAAGAGGCAACCGCATCCACCCAAGTGTGTGGAGAGACAGTCCGTTTTGAAACACTAGAAAGAACGGTTGTGTTTGCCTCCTCCTTCAGAAATAACATTCTATAGAATGGAAATAGTCAATAGTTTCAATAAGTTGTAACCAACTGTACATGCTGTAACTAAAAGCTGTGGACGTAATAAATGATTTAAATTCTTAACTCTCCCGCTACCTGGCAATTTTCCCAAACGTCACAAGGTCTTTTTAATATTATTTTGATTCCAAACCTTCAAGGGCATAACGTGATATTTAACTTTTTTCTCTCTTAATGGATATATAGCAGGGATGGCGAACCATTGGCACGTGTGCCATTCAGGGCACGCGACACAATATTTTGGGCATGCCAGCGATCAAAATAGTTTGCATTTTATTTCAAAATAACTAAGTTCACTATGAAGTATTACGAATAAATGCGAGTGATCGGTCATGGGGCGGCGGGGAGCACACTCGTTTATTGTCTTGCCTTAGTAATGTCATGGACTACAATTGCAAAGTTTGTCTATTCATATCATAGTTGATTTCATTGACACAACTGTGTTTTAAACTTTATTTGTATTATATTTATGATTTTTAAGTGTTATTTAACATGGCTAGATCAGCGAAAAAAAAATAAATAAAAAGGGCAAGATTGTAAGTGTAACAGAGAATTTCAAATTTGTTGAATCTAGAAATATGGCATTATTAGTAGAGGCGACAAAAAGGTGTGTGTTTTATGTTCTGGAATAGTGGTATGCAGAACATCGTCTAGAACAGCATTTCGAAACACATCGCAAATCCACTTGTCAAAAAGTGAACCACATAAAAAATAATTGCTTAAAAACCACACACACACACACACACACACACACACACACACACACACACACACACACACACACACACACACACACACACACACACACACACACACACACACACACACACACACACACACACACACACACACACACACACACACACACACACACACACACACACACACACACACATCACACACACACACACACACACACACACACACACACACACACACACACACACACACACACACAATTGGGGTAGATGACTCCTATTGAGCATGCATTCTATTAAAAGTAATATCTTACTATCCTAATATAAGTTATTTGTCATCCACACACACACAATCTGCAACAACAAGAGTCCCACTAATGTTACTTTAATTTGAATTACACGTATACTTAAAACATTTACAATTATACAGTGCAAAAGGAATATTTTCGTAGTAAATAAAGAGTTTTGTGTTCTTGGTAATTAGTTTATTATTTTCCCAATAATCAGAAGTCAAATTATTTGGTGGCACCTCTATATCATTAAACACTTCTTTAGAAAAAATGGCACGTTGATCCAAAAAGGTTCGCCACCCCTGATAATATAGAATGAGCTGCAATTATATATATATATATATATATATTTAAATATATATGATTCAATCACAACACAGGAATCAATCAAAAAATCGAAACCAAATGAATCCTATAACATAAAATCAAATTTCAAAATATCAATGGCGAATATAGAAGACAAAATTCCAACGTTTTCAAACAAAATTAAAAAATTATAAAATAAAAATTTATAAAATATCCAAGTGCAACCTCGGACATAGGACCGATAAGTGGGGTTAAACTAGTTTGATGGCGCCATCCTTCCCCCTATTGCAACTTGGTAAATTAATCGTAAAATATCCAATTCTCAAAAATTTAAAAATTAAATAGTTAAAATTAAACCGTTAAACTTGAAAAATTAAACTATTCGCCATCGCATTCTGAAAGATATTATATTAGAATATTAAAATTCAAAAACAATTAATTGCATAATATAAGTGAACCCTCGAACATCAAAGATGACGCACTTATCTTTAAAATAGTTGTATAGGTAGAAAAAATGTCTAAAATCCGATAGTTCAAATTAAAAACCAAGTATGTTCACAAATGAATAGCGTAAATCATTAAAAACTCACCAAAAAGCATTCTATCAATAATTCAATTCACAAATTTTGAACGATTTACGCTATTCATTTGTGAACATACTTGGTTTTTAATTTGAACTTTCGGATTTTTGACTCTACCTACAACTATTTTAAAGACAAGTCGTCATCTTCTCTTTCTCTCTCTCTCTCTCTATATATATATATATATAGTTCCTCAAAATGTGCTCCGTGGTCAAATTTTTTCAGTTAGCTGAGGTCAAGGTCACAGACTTATTGACAAATAAAATATTTGGATACATATTTATTCTCTATTTCTTGAAATGTCTCAATCGAATATTTTATGCAATTATATTCAAGAGTCGGGAAAAATATATAAAAAATACCGATCGAAAAATGTTAAGATTATTTACACCAGTCTATTTTTTTGTTATTTATCCATTTATTGTTAAAATTAGAAAATCAGGACATGCTATCAAAAAGATTAATTTTTTTTTTGAGCTAATATTGCCTTAAACATTTTCTCATATAAAAATAAATAAAAATAATCTAATTAAAAACTAATGAATAAAAAAAAAAATTAAAAAAAAGTAATCAAAATCAAGTAAACATTAATCAAGTTATTTTAAAGTTGTGTATGGCCCATAATATTTCTGAAGAACTCTTCGAGTACTATTGATTAAATTAGAAAATATAAGTTTCATATGCTTTTAGAATATATTAAGATATTTAAAATATCTGGCCTAATAATAATTCTAAAAATGCCTAGAATTTTTGTTTTCATTGTGTCATAAATGGGACTAATCTTTTTAAATGTGGGGAGAATTACCGACATTTATTTAGAATATGTTTGTTCTTTAGCTCTATCATCACATTATTTTTATGCATACAAACCAGTAAAATATTCTTTCAATACTTTTGTTAAAAATAATATAATATATTTAACGTTTTGGAGGCCCAGTGGCTGAATGGTAGCGTATCGTGCTTCCACGCCACAGGTCCGGTTTCTATTCCCGGGCTGGGCAAGGTCGACTCAACCATTCATCCCTAGTGCAGTAGGTCGATAAATGAGTACCAAGCTTGCTTGGAGACTTACACACTGGGGGATCTCGCTTCAGACTGACCACCTGATGGGGACATCTGCTCATGCACCTCAGCGCCCAATGGTCACGTACACTGGAATGGGCACAGTAGGCCCTGGCCCTCATGGGCTGCTGCGCCACTGAGTTTGAGTCATTTAACGTTTTATTCATTGCATACATTTTTATTCATTGAATACAATTTGAATGCTCGAAGTGGATTAGAAGTCCTACATACATTTGAAAATTTAATATGAAACGAGAGTGCGGTTTGCACGATGAAAAGTTTTATTTATTTAAACCCATATGAAAGACGAACGCTTCAAAAAGGATAATACCGCAATTAAAATTTTTTTACTTTTTTTTTCGGTGTTTTTCTGATACTTGTTATAGAAATGCATTACCAAAAAACAATAACTCGAGTTCTAATAATCGCAGGGTAATATTTTAAGTGTCTTTGGGTTTGGGGGCGGCTTCTCGTTCGAATGACACCCGGTTTTTTCAAATCGGTCGGTAAGTTGGCTTTCAAGTGAAATAGGTCGGTTTTTTCAAGAAGGTGTTTCATTTTTAAAAAAATTACAGGAATTTCGTGAAACGGAGACCAGATTTGGATTCCTGGTCCAATTTCGAGTGAAATGGGTCTTTTTGGTAAGTTTCTAGGGTAAAAAATAGTGGTGGGCATGTTACTGTGTGACGTCTCTCGCGTCCTTCTTCTAACATAACTCCTAAGTTCTTTGACGGCCACGATTAATGGCTATGTCTAGTAGGATCCGCGTAAGCTAGAGGTGTGGGATTATTTATATGATGAGACATTATGTAATTCTTAACACAACTTTTATTAAGAATAACTTAAATTACTTAATTCTGATTAACAACTTTCTTAAAGTGAGAGTTAACACCCAATTAAACCTTATATTCAAGTCAGATCGCGCAACTAGATCACTTATCTTAATTATAATAAATTAACTGATTAATCTACTTCCTATACAAAATATTACCTTTTGTAGAGTCACCTTCCTTCATCGATTGAGGTAATTCCTATTATATTGATAATAGGTGAGAAGATTCAGGTTTTCTTAATATATAATATATTCAATTACGATGAGCGTATCCTTCTTCCAAAGCTGTAGGATGACTAACACTTGATCCGAATGATTCCACACTAAGTTATCTCTAGACTTGCCGCCCTTTCTCATCAAACTTTCTATCCTTTTAAAGTATATCTCATTTACATATTCGATCCGTTTCTCTTCTTGGTATTGGGTTGGAAAAGTTTTGCCATTAATCGTGGCCGCCAAAGAACTTAGGAGTTATGTTAGAAGGACGCGAGACGTCTAACCCTCAAGAAGAAAAACGTGATTTACTTAAGGGTTCTCAATGCCCTTAATAAATTACGTGCCTAAATTTTTATTTCTGAATCTCTTCGTTTTCTAAGTTTTATTTAAATTTTAATCTTAAATCCTCATTTTAACTTTTATAATTTCCAATATTTATCTTGAATTTAATTTTCATTACTCATCCTAGAATTAAATTTAATATTCAACTTAATTTTAAACTCGTGACAATAAATTTTACTCCATTAACTAGGCCAACATTAATAATTATTGTTTAATTTTTGCCCACTCTCACTTTTTACATATATACTCTTAATGTAACTATACACTTAAATTTTCTAAAAATTTTCCTGGGTGCGCAGACCCAAACTTTGCATCTGTATCATCATTTCATATGGAGCTGGCATTTTTGCTCCAATTTTTCGGTGTTGAATTTATCATCTATTTCTACAATTTTCAGGGTCTGTCTCCCTGAAATGAAAACTCTCTAAATTACTGTTTCCAATTTATGTTTACATAATACCAATAAGTTTTACAATTTTTATGCATTATATATTATTTGTAAATCACAATAAATTTTCATCTCCATCCCTAATCTGGTTCCAAAAAACTCCCAATGAGCCGCGCAGCGCCGTTATTATTATTGTTAGTGCCCTGACTACGCCGCGTTTCCCTGAACCAGATGCCTCATAATACGGAACAATACAACAACATATATATATACACATATTATACAATTACAAACATTTTTCAATAAACCATTATAACAAATAACCAAAGGAATTGTCGCATCTCACGAAGTCATACATCGAAGCAAACAAATGTGCAATTACAATTGTTTTCTCCAGAAAAAAATTTTTAACAAGTCAAAAGTTCAAAAATAAATATACACTCATTGTAGTGTTCACTTTTGCTTGGCTTATAACTTTTAAACACCGCCCGAGACTTCTTTCTTTGCAATAATTCTTCCGACCACTTGTTGGAAGATCATAAAAAAATGAAACAATACAACCTGATTTTTATATTCGGTCTCCCACCATGACGTCCAATGATGAGGTGCTACCATTGTTCTTTCCTCTTCTCATTCCTCGGTTGCACTGGAATTCTTTATGCTTCTTGTTGTAGGGCTTGTAATCTCCTTGTCGGCTTTTTCTTGTTTTCCTGTTGCGTCCTTGGCCGGTCGGACCCCTGTTCTTTTTTGGCGTGGACGTAAGCTGTCATCTTGGTCCATCTTGAACTCCAATTGTTTCTTTCTTACTCTTCTTTCTACTTCTAAAAATAGTACTGGATGAAAAAGGTCATTTATTATTGTGTCCCTTTTGTGCCATTTTCTCGTGGTCCACTTGCCCCTGACTCTCCTGATCTCTTTTTTCCCCTTCTTGAACCTTGTCCTTTTACTTTTCCTGTCATTTCCTCTACGTCCTACTTCAGAATTCCTCCAGTTTCTACCATTAACATCAAAATTAGGCATCCTATGCGCATTTTGACCTCGTCTTTCTATATTATCATTCTGTAAACCCCCTTTTAATTTGCAAGAATATCTCTTTCGAATTTAGCCAAGACTTCCAAAAGTTGTACCGTGTTCTGTGGATTCCCACTTCCACATAATCCTGGATTTGTGGTTCGAGTCGAACTAAAATAGATCCACCAACTCTGCTTGGGACATTCCCAATTCTAACTTCTCTCTATTTTTTGTAAAAATTTTAAACGAAATCAGTAGGTTCCTGATTTCTTCCCCGCTGTGAAGCGTAAATTTTGCTTGTAATTCTTTCTTATTTTGGGCCGCGGGGAAAAACCTTCGCTAATTCAGCCGAGCTGCGGAAAATCCGTGGCTGTATTTTGCACTAACACCGATCCAAATATCAGTACCAATCTTGAGCCCTTCCCCTGAGATGACTTTTTAAGTAAGCACATGACAGATTACTTGGGATTTCAAGTAACTGTATGTTATTCTCTATTGTTTCGATAAACTCTGCAATGTTCTCTGACCCTGAAAAATACATTTCAGGTAGTACGTTACCTATACCTGCATTACCTAACCCAGAATTATACACGTTCGGGCGCCATTGCGACATAGCCATCCTATGATGACTATGTCTTTCCGGATCCGCGTAAGCTAGAGGTGTGGGATTATCAAAATGATGAGACATATTGGTTTCTCAATACAACTTTTATTAAGAATAACTTATATTACTTAATTCTAATTGACAACTTTCTTAAAGTGAGAGTTAACACCCAATTAAACTTTTATATTCAAGTCAGATCACCCAACTAGATCATTTATCCTAATTATAATAAATTAACAGATTCGTCTAACTTCCTATACAAAATATTACCTTTTGTAGAGTCTCCTTCTCACCTATTGAGAGAATACCTATAACTTAATTTTAACTACGAAGATTCAGACTTCTTTATAATGAACGTAATCTTCTTTCAGAGATATAAGACATCTAACTCGTGATCAGAATGATTCCACCTAAGTTATCTCTAAACTTGCCGCTCTTATCATCAAAGCTTCTTTCCTTTTTAAAATATATCTTTTCATATTTGATCTGTTTATCTTCTTGGTATTGGGTTGGGAAAAGGGTTTTTCCA
>BMAV01017362.1:322540-340587 GCA_019973955.1 Trichonephila inaurata madagascariensis | reverse complement strand
TACAAAAGAAATAAAATATATAAGCAAATTTTAAATAACTAATATTTAGTATACATTCCTTTAGCATCTATTACTGCTTGTAATCTTGCTGGCATTGATTTAATTAAATTTTCTGTAACAGTAGCGTCAGTATTCGACCACTCTTCAATAAGGGCTTGTTTAAGGGCAGATTTGCTTGAAATCTTCCTTTTTCTTATTTTTAAATCCACAGAATTCCACAAATTTTCCAAAGGATTTAAGTCTGGTGATTGGGGTGGAGTGGCAAGTTTTCTGGGTACATGATAAAGCAACCACATACGTGTTATACCGGCAGTGTGCTTGGGATCATTGTCTTGCTGAAAATAGTACGAATTACTGATACCCAATTTTATTGCACTTTGTGGCAAGTTATCTCGCAACACATCAATATAGGTTCGAGCTGTCATATTCCCATCAATGAAACACAAATTACCAACTCCTTTGCTAGCCATGCACCCCCAAATCATAACAGAACCTCCTCCATGTTTAACTGTAGGTAATACATTTTTGGTATGAAAAGCAGTACAAGGTTTTTTCCAAACTAATTTCCTGCCATCTGATTTAAAGATATTGAACTTACTCTCGTCGGAGAATATAACATTTTTCCAGAAATCAAATGGCTTTTCGATATATTCCTTAGCGAATTCAAGTCTCTTCAGTCTATTTCGTTCAGTTAAGAGAGGTTTTTTCCTTGGAGATCTCCCATAAATTTGTGCATCATGCAGGACATTTCGAACACTTTGGGCACAGATTTGAACTCCAGATGTTGAAGCGACATCATTGGCTAATGTAATTGCACTAACAAATGGATTTTTTGATGCTTCTCTTATGATATTTCGCTTAATTCGCAGTGAAAATTTCTTTGGACGTCCAGACCTCAAGTTATTTGATGTATATCCTCTTTCTTTATGACGTTTTATAATATATCGAACAGTAGAGAAGCAAACATTTACTTGTTTACCTATTTCTCGATAACTTAGGCCATTTTCACTCAGAGAAACAATTTTTTCTCTCAATGAAATCGGCAATTCAGATTTCTTAGGTGCCATTACAATTTGAAATCGACAATCAACTGATAAAGTTTCAACAATACCTCCTTTTATAGTCGTCTTACGTATGTTATTTACTGCGAGGTGACTCAAATAATCAGCAAAAAAATGCAAATTTGCTAAAGTTGAGTTGAGTGTGCAAATACTTTTTTGACATAAGATATTTTAATATTGTTGCAAAAAATGTTTTTTATTAATATTATTGTATTTTTTGTAATTAATTTAAATGCATAAGCTTATTTTGTTTTTAAAATGCTAATTTTTGTATTTCTGAATGCATTTTTTTATAAATTGTGAACAAAAATGTATGTGTGCAAATACTTTTTGTACCAACTGTATATATATATAATTATTATAAAGCAGCATTTTCCATAAAAGGAGAATGTTTTGAAAATATGCCATTCTTTCTTCAAATTTTGCCAAAAAATTACATTTAAGTAATTTTTATTGTAATAATATCTTTAAAACACTTTTATATGTTTATTCTAATTCAACTGATACTAAATATAAAAAAATTATACATTTGTAAGCATTTTCAAAATCATGGTTCCGAACGTAGTCGGATACCTCAAATTAATTTTAGTTGATATTTCTTTCTAGAAGAAATTCTTGATTGTGGAAAAAACCCTGTACTTTGAGTTTGATATTGATGCATAAATTTAAAAAATCATGCTAGCCTTTGATCAATTTCTCGGAATCTCGGATAAATATATGAATTTTTAAAGGAAAATGATGTTTAAATTGTAATTAAACTTGGAATCGTTGATCTGTGCAGCTGTCGAAAGCTCATGTGATGCTTTCTGATGTGTGAGAGAGAATGTATTACATATTTTTTATAATAAAGTATTGACTTTTGTATTATAGTTTTTAAATGATTTTTACTCGTGAAAACCTTTATAAATAATTTTATTTAATTTTGATATTAATGTCACTCGTAAGTCATATAAAGCTGCAAGAATGGTATAATTTGAGCTTTTAGAAGACCGCTGTATGTACAGAAATTTTAAAAAAAGGTTTTACTTAGTAATTTTATTATGTATTTATAAAAAAGGTTTGGATATTCATTACTTAAATCAGTTAATTATTGGAGTAGTTAAATAATTAACATAATTAATTATTGTAACAATTAAAATCATTTTCGTAAAAAAATCTGAAATCTGGGCACAGGGTTCCCAGGAATGAACCTGTAAGCGATGGAAATACCAGATTACCACAATAGTATAATAAGCGCCGTTTTTGTCATGAGGTTGACGGCCGAGCCCCTTCAATATCCTATCCTTTACTTGAGACCAAATTTAAAATTTGAACTGTTTAGATGCCAAAAACTAGACATAAGTAGTTCAAAAAGAAATAAAGACTTCGAATCACTGAACATTTTTGTTGACTTTCTCATCAGACCTGTCTGATGCTTTCTCTATATTATAGGTATTATCATTTTAGTATTATTATAGCTCATTGAAAAGATATTTGATTATTACATTAGTATTACTCATGATATCGTTAAATTATAAAATCTATTTTCAGAGTAATTCACTACAGTATAAGTAATATTTTTGTACAGTATAAATAATATTGCATACTTCGAAATGCATTTTTTAAGGCTTTATTTAACGTAGATGATAAGAGAGAATTCGAAAAAAATAAAGAATTCGAAAATAATATTCAATGAAGTGTCATAAATTAATGCAAACTGACGGGTTCATAAACAGTATATTTTGATGACAGGCATTATTACGCATACTTTTTTGTATGAAGAGTTACGCATACTTTTTTGTATGAAGAGTATCATTTTTATACCACTCTATTTGTGCGTAAAACAAATATTGTATTAATCAATAAATTCTTTGTAGAAATTAACTTGTTTTAATGCATTATTGAATGTGGAAGTATGGATTTTAAATTGGAAGTTTCTCATATGGATTATTATTAAAAGGATAATATAGTGAGATAAATATTGTATGAAAAAGCTGTTTGTTTTTATCCGACTGATTCATTTATTAATATCGAATTATCTCATGTACATTTAAATGTATTTACTTTACTTCATTCATTTGTTCTATTATATGACATTTTGAATTCGAATTATATATTATGCTTTATATACACAAATGTTACTGTAAACAATGGAGTTATACATCTGTTAATTTTTATATTTATTTTCTGAGATTATGTATGCAACACGTGTATATCAATATTCGCAAAATAAAATCTTTTTTTCTTCAAATATTTGTATCTTTTTATAAAGCTTTTTTCAGGAGTTATTATTCACATTAAAATTATTAACATTCGAAATGTTTTTAAAAGTAATTTTGAGTGAAGACATAATAAATACATACTCAACTATAAAAGTACTTTTTATATTATTTATTTATTTATAATACTCAAAAATATGATGATCAATTTATATTACATAGCAAATAACTGCACTATAAACTAAACTCAGTGGCGCAACAGCCCATGAGGGCCAAGGCGTACTGTACCCATCTCAGAAAACGTAAACATGGGCGTTGAGGTGCCTGAGGAGATGTTCCGCCTGTCAGTCTGACGCGAAACCCCCAGTGCAGGGGGCTCTAGAAGTTTTGCCGCCCTCTCCAAAGCAAAAAATTATAATTTATCAAGATCAATTGTTCACATAAATACGCACCTATAAAACTTGAATAATTCCAACGAACAAAAAGGGGGCATGGCAATATATATATTATTTTAAGTCTTAAGGTATCCGACTACGTTCGGAACTGTGATTTTAAAAAAGCGCATAAATGGATAATTTTCATGATATGTAGTGTCGCTTAGATTAGAATACATGTATAAAATTGTTTTAAGGACATTTTGACAAAAATTTTTTATTTAAATACAATATTTCGGCAAAAAATTAACTTAGAATAACTTTTTTTCCAAAATGTTCTCCTTTTGTCAAAAATGCTTCTATTATAATAATATTTTGCCCGTATATAGTTCAGACCTCTGTACAGAGGCTCAACTATAATTTTTGAAAAATTCACATTATTTTCAGAGTTACAACCCATTGAAATAATTATTGGCATTTTTTTCTTAAAATTTCTCCCTTTTGTTGTTGTAAAACATGGATTAACCTACTTCTAAGTTATATATTTCAAAAATTCTAGTTGAGCCTCTGTACAGAGGTCTGAGTTATATACAGGTAAAATATTATTATATAACAGAAGCATTTTTCATAAAAGGAGAATATTTTGAAAATGGGTCACTCTATGTTCATTTTTTGTCAAAATATTGTACTTGAATAATTTTTTATTGTAATACTATTCTTAAAACAATTTTATATACATTTTCTAATCGAAGTGACACTAAATATCATAAATATCCATTTACACGCTTTTGAAAATCACGGTTCCGAATGTAGTGGGATACCTTAAAAAAAATTCAAAATAATTCGAAATTAAGAACACAATTAATTGTTATTATTTCAAACGAGTAAAATGTAAGAGAAGGAATCGTCCATTTCAGCAGGGCAATTTCTTCGAAAAATAGTCTACTGAGGGTGGGAATCGCAAGCATTTGTTTTAACTTATAGTAACTACACTCAAGACTAAAATAAAACTTCTCCTGTGGCTCTCTATCTACTGAAACCTCTAATTACCTCTGTTCCCTTTTGGATAGCTGACACCGGACACCGTAAGGGTGAAAGGAATGTCCGTTGTGACCTCACTCTGGGATGGAAAGAAAGTTACTAGTGGATGATGTGTAAAAATATATACTCGAGCCCCTCAAGTTTCAACATAAAAGAAAACTGTCATTAAACATACAGAGTACAAAATAAATAAGATACGCGTTTAATGAAATACCAAATTTTCACACCCAATAATATTCCAGTAAATATATCGAATTTTTTTAACAAAAAAAAAAAATTCAAATTCCATCCAAATGCTACCTTTGAAATTTGCCGCCCCGGGAAGGGGCCCGGTTTGTCCAGTGTAAAGTTCACAAGCACAAGCTTGGTACTCATTTATCGACCCACTAAAGAGATGAAAGGCTGAGTCGACCTTGACCAACCCAGTATTTGAACCCCGGACCTGTAGCGTGGAAGCGCGATACACTACCACTCAGCCACCGGACTTCCAAACAACTAAATGGGGAAAATGTTAATATTTAAGTTTTACTGTAAGTAAAACTAACATTAATTTTTCATTTTAGATTATGCTTAATTAAAGTACCTAGTCACATTATATAGGCATAAACATCTAAATAAATTATACAAAATTATTTCTGTTTAAATATATATGAAACAAAAGGTATCCTTAATAAATATCGCAATTAAAAATAATTTAAAAAATTGCAATTGATTTCAAGATCAATAATAATGTAAGCAAAATTTAAACCATAGATTTTTTTTTTTTTTTTTTTTGCAAAAGAAAAAAAAAATATTGATATTTTTATGTGAAACACAGCAAAAAGAAAAATTACAACATACATATACGTATATCCTTTAATAAAATATAACTTAGATTTATTTTTATCATTGATGAAAGGAATATTAAATTTATTTTTAATGGCAATCGATTCCAATAATAACAATAAATAAATGTAACAAGAAACAGAAGAAGGTAGAAAACTTCCAGTAAAAAAAGAATTTCATTATGAGCTTTATAATACTACTAAACATGATTTTTTTTAAATACAGATACACATATATATTATATTCATTTGAATAAAAAAATTCTTAGAATGAGCACTTATTGAAAGCAATTTACACGATACTCAATTATTCGAATTTTTTTTACAACTAAATTTAGTTTAAATTGTCTTTTCTATAATACACACGTTTTCCATCTAATAAAACATAGTATTTTTAAGTATAGTTTAAGCTTTGAGTCATTAATTTATAATAATTTCGAAAATTCTTATTATTCCTATGTCTATTGCTTTATTCAAAATGCTGCCATGTTTATAGATTTTTTTTTACCTTTCATAAGAAAAGAAAGTAAGAATTTTTCAAGCTATAAAATATTCTGCAAATATTCTGGACTATTTGACAAAATGTAAATGCTAACTTTACTTAAAATATTTTCACAAATTTGATATCTAAATTAATTTTTGGTTTTAGTTTAAAATGGATAAAAAATAATCTGAAAATCAAAAGCGAATGAATAAATAAACAGTTTATTTTAAAACAGAAATATCCTTAACTGTTCATTATTAAATTTAAGAAGATAAATTTTTTTTATCTTGAATATGCAAATTTACCTTTAATCTCGGTTGCTTATTATCAATACCTAAAAAATCGTAGAAAAAGAATATATTCTAATATTCTCAAATGTAATATTTTTTTAAACAATTTTTTTTATCTTCACCTTTTTGTAAATTCTCAAGTTTTATCGTACTGCAGATAACTGGCAATAGCAAGGCTCTCTTGACTTTAAATCTTTAGTTTCGGTTTGTGTTAGCGGTTCTTAAATTTATCATACTTCCGATAGATGGCAGTACAAGGTTTCTCTCTTGGATTCACTTCAACTTAAGTTTTAGTTTGTGTTCGCATTTCTCAGTTTAGATTCGTGGTTTAGTTTCATTTTCTAAAAATGATTTGAAAGCATGTGATATTGATTTAGAATCAATCAATCTTGATTCACTTCAACTTAAGTTTTAGTTTGTGTTCGCATTTCTCAGTTTAGATTTGTGGTTTAATTTCATTTTCTAAAATTGATATGAAAGCATATGATATTGATTTAAAATCAAAATCCTCTTTATTCGTGTAATTAAACTGTTATATCAGAAACTTTTTAAAAAGTTTCCGTTTAAAGTTGATAAGCAATATTAAACAATCAAAATGAAACTTTTTTTCTGTTTGAAATATTAGATATTAACATGACACAAAAAATTAAAAAAAGAATAAAATGCTTTCAAAAGTTCTTTTTTTTTTCGTATTTTGCAGTTTTCCGTAAATTATGGCAATTATTTAAAAATCTACTTGAAATAAAATTATGTATTTTTTTTTTCTCTCCCTTCTATCTCTAAAAAATTTGAACGTAATCTTTGTAAAAGAACTTAATAATTTCATCCTTGTGTGAAAAAGTAATCGACGAAATTTAACTACAATTTTGCCTTATCATTATTAATTTCATATAGTAAAAAACTCAGTAAATCCGTTTGTAAATAAAACATTCAATGAAAAGCAAACTATTTAATGATGTTAGTCAATTTATGCTCATCAAAGTAATGTTTTTGAATATTATTTTTTTATTATTCATATTCTTTTGCAGGGAACAACGAAGTAAACACTACAGAGATTTATAATAATTAAAACGTATTATAAATGCTACTACTGAGAGAGAAAATCGTCTTAAAATTTGTAAAATTTATTTCCAAATAAATAAAAGCAAGTGATTCTGCTTTTGAAATTTAAAATGAATCACATATCTATAGTTTTGAATGTTCTTTTGACTTTTTATAACTTTTTTTTCTTACTTTTAAAATGTGCTGCCATCTGTAGAGAAAGAGTCAAAAGAAATATTTTTTATGAGAAATAATGAGTTCATTGCGTTTTAGATTTTTCGAACAATTATATTTAAAAAAATTAATTCTTGCAGTCACAAGAATAGATGTTTAATTATATGTACATCTAGAGAAAAGAGAAATTGATATAACTTTGATATTTATATCTCCAAATTCTTTAATTATTCTAAATATACAAGAACTAATTTTAAAAATATTTTTTTTTCAATTTTATAATAATAATACCACTTTAAAGGGTAATATGTTTGTGGAGGAAATTTCGAAAAAGGGAATTTTAATGACATTAATGAAGAAATCACACTCACAACCAGAAAGTGGTGACACCGAGAGAAGGGAAATTTCCATGGGCAAAAAGTTAGACACTGGAAAAGGCCGTGTAACACCGGGCCATGCAGCTAGTTATTATTTTAAAAATTGTTCATAGTTTAGTTTCTATTCTGTAACATGCGCTACCTGGCCGTTAATATTCTAACTGTGTAGAGGACTAAAGAGGGCATATTAAATCAAATTTGGTCTCAAAGTTCTCTTGTGGCATGGTGAGAAAATTTGGTGCATGAGGTACTTTACTGACTCAGCTGTCGACTTGTTCTTCTGGCCTTGACTTCAGATTTCAAAATCGCTTGCCAAGGGACGTGGATTTCATTGAACTGTCTTATATTGAAATGAAGAACTTTGTGTTAAAATGCATACATAGCAGAAAATCATAAAGGCGAGATGTGAAATACAAAAAGAACAAAATGAATAATTCTTAAAAAAAATTTTCAAAAAACTTACTACTTATTATTTTAAAAAGTTTTTTTTTTTTTTTATTTTTTAGTGCGTATTTTTTTCTTTCGAGTACTTCGAATTTCACAGCAATGATTTCTGACACGGATCAAGCTTCTGAAATTCCATTACAAAATATAAAATATTTGTCTTGTATCACTCACACAGAAGCCATGCTGGAATTTTTAAAAATTTATATTTATTTTTTTCAATTTGTGTATTTTGTTGATATTAATAGCAACTGATGATGAAAAGGCCACATTTTATAACAGAATAATCTTGGAACTTTTACAAGAGGAAAAACCATAGATATTGCTAGTGTAAAGTAAATATGTCGAATTTCCATATTGCTTTTCATAAAACAAAAGTACATTAGAACATATTCTATTGTATAGGGGTTTTTTTTTAATTTTTACATTCTGATTACATTAAAAAGTTCATGAAATAAGAATGAAACTTCATTTCATCAATTTCGAATTGTAAGACCGTACACTTTTCCTACAAAGTACAATAGAAACGTATAATAATATTTTCATTCAGCGGAGATATCATTCTAACTTGCCTGCATTTTGATTAGACTTCTATAAGTCTTCATTCAAATCAAAATGCATATACACTAGCTAGAAAAAGTCTGCGTTCACCCATAACAACTCATAGAGCAAAGGTAAAATTTAATAGAAATATAATTTTTTTTCTAACAAAATTTTATGAATCTGTTTACTATTAGTTAAATGTTGAGCATGGAAGAATTAATTAGTTTTGAATTAAAACTACGTAAGATAGCGGGTTTTTTGTAGCAAAGCACGCAAATAGTAGGCAGAAAAAGTCTGCGTTCACCATTTCAATATTCATGATTCCTGGAATTTTTATCAACAGGCGTTATAGGTTAACAGATTTTTTGCTTTCAGTTATCAAGTAAAATAGCTTAAGAAAGTTGTTACGCAATAACTTTTATATTTTTGTGAGGTACGAAACAATTCAATGACATGGAAAATAAAAAGAAGGAAATTAGTATCAGTGAGCTTAAAATCGTTATGAAAAATGTGGAAAGTGGAAAAAGTCGCCGGGATATAACCATATCCGTTGGATGGCAGTATTCATCTATCTAACGTGTTATTAATAACTTTAAAACTGCAGGAATGAATATGGAACCGAATGAATATGAACAAATATGATTACCTTGATGTCCTAAAAAAAATTTTTAAGGAAAGTCATTTCGCATCGAACACGACACGATCCTAAGCAAACCGCTGGGATTGTGAAGTTTTGGCTATTGTATAATGTCTCAAATCAACTGCACACGCTCCCACAGTCACTTGATCTGAATCCTGTAGAACACCTATGGGATTTGCTGGAGCGTAAGATTTGTCAACACAATATATCTAGCAAGGATATGCTGAAGAGTGTTCTCGAGGACGAATGGGAGAAGATATAAGCGCTGAAGAAACAACTAAACTTGTAAATTCAATGCTGAAACGACTTCAGGAGGTTCTCGAAAGACGGGTTTATCCAACCAGCTATTAAATAGCCCATTATCTTTTTTAAACATTTTTTTATAGCTTCTACTAAAACAGTGAACGAGGACTTTTTCTACTTGGTTTTTGTAGGTATCGCTACAAATCTGTCTTTATTTTAAAATCTATGAAGGCAAACCAAATTTACTTTTATTTTTCTGAATACTTAAAATGAACTAAATAAAATCTAATATTAAAATTTGTTTTTTAAATTCCAATTTTTAAACTTTTTTTTCATTGTTCATGTAAGCAGTAGTACGTGAACGCAGACTTTTTCTTGCTAGTTTATGTATATTTCTACTGATTGCTATTCAATTTACAAAACTCAAGCAAAGCATAAAAATAAAATATTCGGACATTGATATTAGCCTTGTTTCGTCTTTTCTCACATCAGTCATGGAAAATGATTTATAAAGAATTTTTTAGTGTAAATAAATACAAATATATATACAATTTTTTTGTTTTTCGAATAATTTATTTACTGGACATGAAATCGATATTTCAAACCAAAAAGAATCGTCTCTTATAGGACGGTCGATTTAAAAATGAACCAATGAGATCCTTTCAATTTTAAATGTTTTTTTAACACCAAGTTGTCTGAACATTTGTTTTAAAACGAGGAAGGAACTAAAAATTTTACTCTTTCTCCTCCACTCTTTTAACATTAAACGGATACTTGTGACGGGCTCACGCGTCTTTTCTTTAACATAACTTCTGGGTTCTTTGACGACCAAGATTAATGGCAACTCTTTTCCAACCAAAATCCAAGAAGCGAAGTGCGAATATGAAATGCAAATAAGATAGCTTTTAAAAGAACAGAAGTTTCAGTAAGCAGAATGGCAATTAGGGAAAGTTATGTTTGGAAGAGATACGAACGTGAATTGACAGCTTGTCGTAAAGTTACCGGGATATCCAGCCATTACTAACTCATGCTGACAATCAAAGATATGGCCACCAAAGAGGGGCCATATCACATACTTCTCAACGGATTAGCATGCCAACTTATTGCCATTGTAACGAATAGTTATGCGAATCATTGCCAAAAAAGGGGGTAAGACAGCACAGACGAAAGTCTTATCCTAATGATAGTTCCTTTTCAAAACTCTAGCTCAGGGGTCGGCAACCTATTAGCAGTGGCGAGCCAAACCAATTTACCAATATGAATCAGCATGCCACACCGTAGGACATTTTTGAAACAATTTGATTCCCGTTAAAAAACAGAGGTCAATAATATACAGTTTTATTATATATTGTATAACAACTACATTTAAACTCTACCTTCCCTTGACCATTAGCGACAGCCAGGTGGCACCACTTGTTCTTTTGAGAAGCGGGAACTTGTTTTTCCCTCTCGGCTGCCGGGGATCGCCCCCGAAGAAAGAAGTGTAGAAGTGGAGTCAGGGAATGCCTGTTTCCCTCCTTTTAGTCCTTAAGGTATCCGAGTACGTTCGGAATCATTATTTTGCAAAAGCGTATAAGTGCGTAATACTTATGATATTTAGTATCACTTAGATTAGAAAATGTATATAAAATTGTTTTAAGAATAGTATTACAATAAAAAATTATTTAAGTACAATATTTTGATAAAAAATGAACATAGAATAACAAATTTTCAAAATATTCTCCTTTTGTGAAAAATGCTTCTAATTTAATATTATTTTGCCTGTATATAGGTCAGACCTCTGTACAAAGGCCCAACTAGAATTTTTGAAATATATAACTTAGAAGTGGGTTTATCCTTGTTTTACGACAACAGAGGGGAGAAGTTTTAAGAAAAAAACGCCGATAATTATTTCAATGGGTTGTAACTCTGAAAATAATGTGAATTTTTCAAAACTCATAGTTGAGCCTATGTTCAGAGGTCTGAGCTATATACAGTCAAAATATTATTATAATAGAAGCATTTTTCACAAAAGGAGAACATTTTGGAAAAAAGGTTATTCTAAGTTAATTTTTTGCCGAAATATTGTATTTAAATAAATTTTTTTTGTCAAAATGTCCTTAAAACAGTTTTATACATGTATTCTCTAATCTAAGTGACACTGAATATCATGTAAATTATAAATTTATGCGCTTTTTTTAAAATCACGGTTCCGAACGTAGTCGGATACCTTAAGCTATTTTCTGTAACTATAATTGATGTGTGTTGTTTATTTAAGTGACCCCTTGTGTTGTGGAACGTAAGAACATTAAATAAGATTTGTTCCTGTTATACAGCCTTCTTTATTCAGTACAACGAAGACACGACATGGGGGATTGTCATAATATTAATTTTGCCTCATTTAAAGATAACTATTTAAAGATAACATAACTATTTTTTCAACAAAAATAGAAAAATTAAAATTGTACAAGTATGGTATGTATTTTTAAAGAAATTTATTAAAATAAAAAAAGACAACATAAAATACCTATAAGTATCTATCTTCATTATAGTTAAATAAAAAGATAAATACAAATTTTAATGAGAACCTAGAGCTTGCACCGCTCTACTTTCATATCACAACACCAGGGGTATTATTTTTGATTTTCAATTTGAACAATTCTGAGCATTCAGTTGTTAAACAATTTCTTTGCAGTCTCGATATATTTTTAACATGAGGAAAGATTTTTTACTCAGATATGTTGAACCAAAAGTGAAAAGCAAAGGAAATGCAAAATTTACTCTGTTCAAACAATTAAATCTCTCCAGCAATGGCATTTAATAATTTATCTTTAGAGTTATCTTTTAAATTTTTTGAGAATTCTGTAATTGTCCATAATTTTGAGCATGTTCGTCAAATAAGAGAGGTCCATAACAAATTTATCAAGTTCCATCCACTCAAAAATTGACAAATTAGTTGAGTAGCGCAAATTGCCACTGATAATTGCACCGCGTGGAACATGTGACACGCGTGAGATAGGTTGTTTACCCCTGCTCTCAAGTTGAAAGCTTTCATAAAGATTTTTTAAAAATGTAGAGTATTATAATTCAAATGATTAAGTATTTTATATGAAAAAGTTTTTACTCATAACTAATATTTTAAGTCTCGAAAGTTTTAATTTGATACACACAATAAATAATATCTCCTACTTTAAAATAGTTGGTATTTTTCTACATTTTTTTTTAAATAAAACCCTCTTACTTGAGAAAATTTAACACGTTTAACACGAAATATATTTGAATTTGTGTATTAGTTTCAGAATCATAAAATCGGCTCATTATTTCATTCAGTTTAAAAACAAAATCCATTTTTTTTATTATTCCTTTTTGGTATTTATACTGTTTTGATTGTAAATATTTTTTAACTATACAAGCTTTATATTAATATAAATATTTGAAATATACTATTAAATAATATTCAACACTCTATTTTATATGCTGTTGCAAATTAAATTTATTTCATGGAAATGTAGTTACTTTTTCTTAAAAAATAAATATACAACTCCACAAATTCAAAATTGCAGTTTATTGATGATATGATTAGAAACTCAGAGCACCTATTAATAGTCTTATAAAACAAAACAAAAAACTCATGAAGAAATAAAAATTATAAACTATTAAAAAAACTGCAACACATAAGTATAGTATATAAAAAACACAACAATTGTATAATTAAAAAAAAGTATAAAATGTGCGATACATCAAGGACTTAATAAATAGACATTAAGTTTACACTACACATCTTTTATGATAAATCGTAGCAAATAAACAAAAACACGTTTCAACTATGTAAAATATAAATTGTAAAATATAAAAATCTATAAATATATAATAAAAATGTAAATAATATTCAACACCCTATTTTATACGCTGTTGCAAATTAAATTTATTTCATGGAAGTGGAGTTACTCTTTCTAAAAAAAAAAAAAAAAATATATCAAAAAATTCAAAATTGCATTTTATTCATGATATGATTATAAACTCAGAGCACCTATTAATAGTCTTATAAAACAAAACAAAAAACTTACGAAGAAGTAAGAATTATAAAATGTAAAAAAAAAAAAAAAAAAATCCTGCAACACACTCATAAGTATAGTATATAAAAAACACAACAAATGTATAAATAAATAATTCGAAAAAAGTATAAAATGTGCGATACACATCAAGGACTTGATAAATAGACATTAAGTTTACACTACACATCTTTTATAATAAATCGCAGCAAAAACGTTTTAAACTATGTAAAATATAAATTGTAAAATATAAAAATGTATAAATATATAATAAAAATGTAAATAATACGGAAAAAAATGATTATAAATAATAAAATAAATGTAATAAATATGTAAAGTAAATAAATATAACTTAACAGTAAACAGTATAAATCACAATAATAATAACCGTAAAATCCGGCATATAAGGCGCACTTTTAACACCAAAAATAAGATCGAAATTTACGGGTACACGCGTTATACGTCGGGTATAGTAATGACAGCTTTAAAAATAAAAATAGAGATAAGTATAAAAAAATTAGACTTCTACATATTTCGAAATGCTGCTCTCTTATTTAAAGAAATAGCATTCTTCATGAACCCAAAAGGCTGTAGTTCTAAAAGTATACCATTTTTGCAAAAGCTTAGGAAAATACCTCGAATAAATCGCTTCAAAATATAACAGCAATGCATACGCATATTTCAGGTTTCCTCATAAAAGAGCGGGTGCGCGTTATACGCCGGATTTTACGGTAAATATATAACTTAAAGATATGTAACAGTAAAAAAATAGTAAAAGAAAGTTTCACAACAAAATATAAATCACCAATCAAAATGACTAGAATGAATTAAAATATTTCTTTCTACACACACACACATGGTAATTATATGGCTTTAAAAAATGTTCAAGTATACCAGAGAGATCACTGTACATATATATATTCAAAAATCAACCAGTGTGATGATATAATTAAACATAAAAACTGTAACCTTACTGGGCATAGTGTTATAATTTCTTGTTTCAGCACCTGTCACAAAAATCATCGAATAAGTTGCCCGGCAATTGTATTTTTCTTTCGGAAACTAAGTTTCTCTCATAATAAGCTACAAACTACATACATTCACTGTTATGCCAAAAGTTATTAGAACAATTTAAGATAAACAGGGATGGAAAATTCTTTTTGAATGACTTAAATTTGTGTCACGAAGAAAGATAAATTCTCCCCTCAAAATAAGAGCTGAATTATTATTTACATCGATTTCACATTCTATTTTGCACTCTCACATTGTATTGTTATAAATTTCTGAATATTTATGTCGAGTTATCACATAAAAATAATATATTTTTTAATCGTTATTTTCAAAATAAATGTTAGAAATGCTAAATATTTTTTTTAAAAATGATAATCTGTAAATAGAGTTTTCAAATATGATTCTAATTTTTTAAAATTATTTCTTTCAATTTATGTGATTTTTCTTTGAAAGTAACTAAATGCTTTAAAAAGAGATTGGAAAAGAATTTGAAAAAAAAAAAAAAAAAAAGAAATTACAAATAGTTTAAAATCAGGATAAATTGGAAGCAATTTATTGTACCTCTCTTAAAGTTTTTAGATAAATTCAAATATTTATAAATAATTTAATTTTGTGATCTACATCGTTTTTATGCAAACTAGATTTTTGTACCAAATCCAAAAAATTTTAGGTTGCAGTGATCAAATGGTCGGGTCCCCGGCGTTGTCGAGTCTCGAGTCATAGTTCTACTGAAGACCCAAGTTGTAGAGGGACTCATGCACGTCTGGTATGTATGCTAAATGTCCTTAGGTTGGAATGGTGGGGAAGTTTGGAGAGTGCCAGTTCAACTGTCATCCTCGTCGTTTGACTGGAGCTCAAACTTACAAGGACCGTTGCCAATACTTGCTTCAGAATGCGCCAAAAATCGAATGAAATCTGGCTCACCTATTGGCAACAGGCCCGAAAAGGCCTGATTGACATCTGACTGAGGTGTGAATTAAATGGTAAATAAAACAAGCAGGACATTTAACGTACACTAACTGCTTTCTGAATATCACGTGGTTTATCAAAACCCATAAATGTCAATCATGTGTCATAAATCATGAACATTTCTTTTTAAAATAAAGGACAGCTCCTTCTGCAAATGCGGGTCAATTAGAGACGCTGACCATTACGACGTTAATAAAAAAACCAAATCACAAGCAAAAAAAATTTCCATCTCTCTTTTCCTTAAATTATTCTTTTTAAAATACACTTTAAAAGAATTTATAAAATGCAGAAATAGTATGTACAGAGTTTACAAGTCTCATTTTGCAATGAAATATCTCAAAAGAATACATGATCACATTTCCAATTAAAATTGCATCTCACAACTATAAATGCAAATTTACCCCTTTTAAAAATGTTAATACTTTATATATGAGGCAAGTGTTTTGGTATATTTCTTTTAATTATCAAATAGATATTATATCCCGACAATAAATAATTAATTTTCAGATTTAAACTTGAAAATGTAAAACAATTGTAATAATTTTTTTTCTCTCAGTGAACAATTTGATTCCAAATGAATTTTTTTTTTAAAGATGAGTCAATTTAATTATTAGAATTTAATTCTTCATCAATGCGCTAAATTCATGTGACGTCATAGTCACATAACTACAATCGCGTATATTTCAAGCCAATCAGTTCGTATATTCATGTGACGTCATAGTCATACGATAAATGCAATCATGTGTTTCAAGCAGATCAGTTTATGTTGCCATCTTTTGCTTTTTGTACTAACTTTCTTTGAAAAAGTACATTTTTGTCAATAATAACAACACACTATAGTAAAAAAAATATATTCTTGATTTAAAAATATATGCAAAAAATAAGTTGTTTTTTTTTAATTTTAAAATCTTTTAAAAAAAACTGTTTTTTTATTAATACTTGAATATTTTTACCAATTATGAAATTTGAAATTTTATCTAAATTTTGCAAATAGAACAAGTGCAATTTAGTTTAATATCAATTTTAAATTCAATGGAGAACACGTGATAGCATTTATCATGTGGTTGTCATGAATTCAGTCCATTTTAATATTAATTTTAAATAATTTAATTTTAAATCATTCACTTAGTTTTACTTTTGATTAAATAAATAGAAAGCTATCAAAATAATTACCTTCATCAAAGCAAATATCGGAAAATGAATATTTCACCTCTGGGTATTGTTTATATAAACAAGTCAACTTTTCGCAATAGCCATCTCAGTCGTATAACAAATCATTTTATCGGCATGTTTATAAGTCAATTTTATATCAAAATATTTTAGAGGAATTTTAAAAATTAGTATCTTTTTAGCTCTGATAAGGTCTTGTGTGTATTCTATTTCCGTAATTTATTTTAATAGTACAATATTTATCAAATGTTAAGTCTCTTATGTAAAATGTAATTAAACGTAAAATTACATCATTCACCAAAAATATTTCAAACTAGAAAAGAATGTTTTCAAAGTTTGAGAACGAATTCGTAAGATCGAGTTAAGGCCTTATCACACGTGTCCATATTTGAAGCAATTTTCCTAAAAAGCAACCATTTTGAGTAATTTACCCAGTTGCCATAACAACGGCTTCGAACAATCTTCTCCTGGTGAGCTGAAAGAATTGTTCGAAATTAAGGTTGCTCGAAATTCCAGCCAAATGGGTTTTTCGTCTCCCTACGTCATAAGCAAAATTGTAGTTAAGATGGCAACATCAGCTTCTTCAAACGCATCAGAAATGACGTATAAAATTTCTTGGCGTATAATATTTTAAACAGAATGAAGCACCATTTCTGTTCACGACCGTCAATAAAAGCGAGAGTGGAATAAAAGAAATAATTTTGGATGTTCGTTTTTCGAAACAGAAAAATCGGCGTGTAATTTTTTTTCAATGTGAAGACAGAGAGCGACTGATGTCAGAGCGCATCGGTTTGCTTACGGCAACCTTTCACCCTCACAGATGCTTGAAAAATTTCCCGAAACAGTTGTTCTAGACACGCGTGTGTGATAAAGCCTTTAGATTAAAGAAATTAACTCCATTTCGATCATCAGAAAAACCTTCCGCCAATATTTGTATAAATGAATCATCAATTCATGAATCTTATAACATTTATAAGATTCATCAATGGTATAAATACATATTCGTAATACACAGAGTAAGTATTACATCCATCAAATTTATGTATGTGTGCATTAGGAGCTCAGTTGTTCCACGTAAACTTAAGCACATTTAGTTAAAAGGTATGGGAGAAATTCAAACATATAAATCACA
>BMAV01017362.1:294891-311420 GCA_019973955.1 Trichonephila inaurata madagascariensis | reverse complement strand
CACAGTTAACTGGTTAAGAAATTCAATAAACGTGTTGGAAATCCAGAGGGAGCTTTCAGTTTTATTTAGTAGAGGATACACACACACTTCGAATTTTCAAGAAACTTATTAGATAATGATGAAATCTTGTAGTGTCTGTTTCTTCGAACTTTCACTCACTTCTTTTTTCATAGTACACATTTATATAGTCTTTAAATGATATTTAACCGATTTTCATTACCAATCTAGTCAGTGGCGTACGTAGACTACTTTTATATAGAAGGGGTTATATTTAAAACAAGTAACATATTTATATAAGAAAATTTTTAACGTCAATTCCTACTTTGTTAGAAAAACAAACTGGCGCCATCTGTTGTGGCTAGTTGTAACTGTAACATAAATAACGCAAAATAAATTTAAAATTAAAAATAAAATTTAATTAATGAATTAATATTTGAAAAAAACTGTATTGACATCAAGTAGTGATGGATGGGCTGTTCCATTCATCAGTGTACGAGAGTTCGAAGGTAGATTAGTCATAGTCAAAACAAATACAATTTATTAACAATCCTCAACAACCTAACAAATCTCAACAACCCAAGTTAGGAAATGCACCTTTAGATAAATACTGAAACAAAAGCGAAGTAGACGAGATAATTGAATGTTTAATTATACATCAAATCACTTACTCTTGGAATGTCCCAGCAATACACCTTCTAAATATTTGAAATAACGTCAATCTTAAATACTAAGCAAATAATCTACGAATCACTCTCGACTAGCTTTCTATTACTTAACGTTAATCACTAATTCCTATCATTTAGCTCTTAACCTCTCTCTATTTTTCGGCTCTGAAAGTTGATGCTTAAATATAAGCCTTGATTTGCATAATTCGCGTCTTCTTCGGGAGAAAGTTTTCAATAGAATAATATTTAAAGAAACAGGTTTAGGATTAGTAGGAGATACGCGAATAGACCCGTTACAAAGTGTCATCCACTACAAGTTTAAAAAAAATTATTTGAACTTAAATGGTTGAATAAAAAGTATTTTATTAACTATTCAAAATTTGAACAAGATATATATAAGGAGAGAGTGAACTAACAGTAGAGGAATTGAAAAACGTAGACGAAAGCGTCGAGATGTAATCTCCATGCTAAAAATAAAAAAATTGTCGACCTATGGAAGGGGTTTGAACTTCTCTCTTGTATGTGCCACTGATTCCGGTACTAATAATGCTCACTCCACTAATATGCTTAAGAGCTTTAACCGCTTTCGCATCTTTTGTATTAAAAAATGACAGCGCATATTGCACCATCTTCGGGATTAAAATGGTTTGAGACATTTTAAACGAGCAGAAATAAGCTTAAATCAAGAGAAATTAATTGCTACAAAACACCTCTACGGAACACGATGTTATTTAATACGTAAATAAGGAACGTATGCTGGAAAATTTTGTATTGCGGAAAATCATTAAAAAACAACAACTAAAAACACGATTCTTTTTATTTTCAGAAAAGTCTGCCCATACTGCATATATGGTAACGTGGATGTCAGATCAAAACTGTAAGAAGATTCCAAACATTAAAAAAAAATGCAGTGCTTTAGTATAATCTAAATTTTCCAGCGGAAAATATAAACGTTTTCACTTTACTTCTCTTTCTATTTCAAAAAAATTAGATGCTCAAGGTATAAAATCTTAAGTATCACATCTTTTATCTTTCATTTTATGTTTGGCTGTAATTTTCGAAACTGAAACAAATGATCGAAGACTATGAGTAAATGTTTAAATTGGGCATTGTTATCCTCAATTTGCATAGCAAATTTTAATAAAACTAAAAGCTTAATTCAATGTATTACGTTCAGTTAGTTATTAAGCAGGTTAACATCCGCAAGTAGTTGTGGGATTAATATCCGACATAGAAAACAATATAATGCTTACACAATGAATGAAAAGTTTACGAAATCAACATATTACCGCTTTACCTTTAAAAAGGGGGGGGGGGTATCAAAACTACATCCTTCTAAATTCCTTTCATTTTTCAGAGGCAAGAAATTCATTAATACACTAATCAAAGAAATTTTTTGCATAGATAAAAATAATTTCAAACGAAAATAATTCGAATTTCTGGAAAACTTGGCAAATAATTAACGTAATATAATTTTCCATAACATTTATCAACTTCATAAAAATCGATTAGAAATGAAATCTTATTAAATATTAGAATAAAAACACAACATTCTTAAAATAAACATAAAACTTTTCCAAAATTTAAGTAAAAAAAGCTTAAATTACAATCGATAAAATCTTCTTTCTTTTCCATTGTGCTTTTATTTTTTTCACAGATTCATTCAGTAATTTCTTATAAAAGAAAAAAAAATCTCTTTATTTTTTTAGCAGAAAATATAAACAACTCAAAACCAAGCTATTTTTTTTATATATAAGAGACAATTGAAAAACCGTAAATCTATGAATCATAATTTCGATAGCAATTTAATATTTTCACTCCATTCCATTTTTTTCTTTCAAAATTCAGAACAATCAAAGTTATACAGTTATAAAAATAGCAAGAAAAAATATTCACTAAATCCTGAATATTCTTTCAATAGAAAATACGATCCAAGCCAGAACAATCGCAGCAAACTTCGGAGAAATTATTGCTGAAAATAAAGTACTTAACAGCATACTTGATTTAGTAGCCCATGACTGGTCATGAAATGAAAAATATTCATGAAATCGTGTCAGAGCTTTGTTTTTGATTTCCACCGTATTATTTTTCCCATTCTTTGCTTTTTCCCCAACCCGATTGCCTTTTTGATCGTTAATCTTTTGGCGAATTATTTTGGCGCCCGAAGAACGTTCATGTGTGTTGGCGCTCTTTATTTATAAACTTCTTGGAGGTATTTTATTAGTCTTCATTCGACATTAGATTTAGTTGTGAAGGTTGTTGAGAAGTTCCAGTAATAATGTTTAGGTTTTTTTTCGATAACATTTTGTCAAAAAAAAAGAATAATTGATGTTTGAAGAATTATAAAAAGAACAAAATTTGTTTTGTATTTATTTCAAAGAAAAATTCCTGTGCCGTGCAGCTTGAGAACCAATTTGGGTGGAACATCTTTATTCCATAAGTAACTTTATTTTTTTTTCCATTTTGAGTATCTGCTCTCTTTATATTTAATATTTTTTATTTAAATGAGTCGATATTTTGTTCGTTAATTTGATTCTGCATGGAATTAATTCTTTTATAAAATCTAATCTATTGATAATTTATAAAATCTTATTTTTATTTCCCAATGTATTTTTCCTACAAAATTCAATTGTTTAAATATTTTTAATATTTTTTTAAAGTTTTAGTTTGCTGTTAATAAATTATAATCGCTTTTTAATTATATTTTATCACTTTTTAATTTTTGCGCTTTGAATTGCTTTTTTTTATTTTAAAAAGTAATTATACGTCTTTAAGTAAACTTTTTGAAAACACAAAATGAATCTGACTTCTTTTTCTTTATAATATTAAATAAATAATTAAGTAAAAACAATTTATACGGTTTTTTCAGTTGTTATATATTAATTAAATTTTTTTCGGATTCTATTTAATGAAAAATTTAAAATATCGAATGAAACTATTTTATACATTTTGAATCCATATTATTATATTTTTATTTTAAATTGTTAAAAAATTAGATGGTTATTAATACCCTATTTTTTTTTTCGCTTGTTATTTCTTAATGTACGTATATAATAAAATTATTTCTGTTTACATGTATCATTTTTTTTTCTTTTGTATTTCCAGAATAGTAAGTATGCTTTTTAAGTTTCTTTGTTTGTACTTTAAATCATATAATTAATTATTAACTCAAAGTATACTTTTTAAATCTTGGTGTAATTTCATATAATTAATTCGAGTTAAGAATTAAAAAGTTTTGCATTTTAGTTTTTATTAAAAAATAGCAGAAAGTGCTTAGCCAACTAGAAAGTATTCTTTGCTTGAATGCATTCGTTTTGCAAAAGGATGAATAGGGCTCACGAAAAAAGGAATCGAGCTCAGAGGCTTATTTTTGTATTAATTTTGTTCTCTTGATAGAAGAATTTAAACCCTTTACTAAATAACTTTTTGAGGTATTTTTCTAACTATAAAACCTATAATGCATTTTAAAATAAAATTGAAGAAATTTTTTAAAATCTTCTACGAAGTTGTACTGATAATTAAAACAGTTTGCAGAAGATTTTGGAAATGATCATTTTTTAAAATATCTGTCTACTGTGTTTATGATGTTTGTAGCAGAAAGCATGACAAGTGTTTGATTATATTAGTTTTATTATTTTTAATGTGTTATACTTTTGATTGCTCAAAAAGCAACAATTCTATAAAAACATAACTTTTAATAGATTTTTTTTTAAAATAAATTTTGCGTTTTTTTTTTTTTTTTTTTTTTTTTTTTCCCCTCAGATCTATGGGCTTAACATCTGGCAGGTACGTTTCTTTTGTTGAGTAGAGATCTATTAAGAACGATTTTTGTGGACAGATTCACACAAGGGGCTTACTCACAATGCGCTATAAAAAAAAATTCTTATAAATTGAATTATGAAACGTACAGACATGAAATTTGGCAGCCATGTTTCTTTTGTTGAGTAGAGATCCACTAATAACGGGTTTTGAAGGAATGATCTCCACAGCGGCGTAAAACATAATATATATTTTTTTGATTAAGGTCATATTTATATATTGACTGACAGATGAATCTGGGAAATGCAGGGTAATTCAGTTATATTTATTTGATTTCATTATTTCATTAGCTGAATCATTCTTTCCTTGGAGTTTAATTTACAATTTATTTGAAATTATTTAAAATATTAATTAATTGTTTTAAATTCTTTTACCTCGATTGTTATATTTTTAACTCACCCGTATGAAGAATGAATACAGTATACAATTAGTGCATCATTCTTAGTACTTTCATATCACGCCAAGAAAAGAGTCAGAAATAGGTTGGATTCAAGGATTTAGTCAACAGTAACTAATTACTGTTCCGTATAACGAGTTTTGAAGGAATTAAGCTTATAACTTGTGATCTCCATCAATCGTAAGCAATTTGTTCTACTAATTTAGCTACTAATAGCATTTTGTTTAAATGCTCAAAATATGTTCAGTAAAATGTTCAAAATGAGTGCATCTGCAAAAAATATTTACTTTTAAAAAATTCAGGAATTCTCCTGACTTTTGCTATAATAAAATATATTTTTGTAGTATTATTTCATACGTATGTAAGAAAATACAAATTTAAATAAAATAGAAAAAGCAATTTTTGTCTACAGAATTTAGAATTTTAAAAAATTATATCTAATATTTTTCTTTAGCGGATAATCATTAATTTTTAATACATTTAACCTGTAATATTTGTACGCGTAAAACATTACTTAACTTGAAAATTTTTTTTAAAAAAGGGTGTTTTATATCACGAATTAAATGACATCGCAAAACATTATCAGAATTCAAAGAACCAGAATACAAAAATAATAAAAAGTATAAGCATTAATTAAAAAAATTTTTTTTTGGTTAAATTCGATGATAAATAATAAGTAACTAATAAAAATTCTATTCTAAATAATGAAGTGAACACTGAAAAAACAAAAGCATACCCCATATCTGTAGGAATATTTTAACGCTTAACAATGAATTTGTCTATTTTTACTTTATAATAGTGAAAAATAAGTTACAACAAAATTCGAGAAGAGAGCAGCAACCGTGATAAGGATAATTAACAGAAAAACCACCCTTATTTTCGGTGGCCTACACGGGCGGGGGCGGGGGGGGGCAGGGTTCCAGTGGACTCAAAGTCTGACTGTCGTCTTTGTAAAATCCAACTTGGGGTCCCAAAACCTGACTTTTCCGGGGGGGTCCAAATGTTCTCCGTTACGCCACTGCTTATTTTAACTTATTTCAAATAATGAATTAAATACATATTCTTTTTTCAGAGTTGGAAGTTCTAATTTGTACTTTTTACACAGACGATAAATCATTAATTGAGGGTTTGAATTTAATAGAGATGAAATACAATTTATTCGATCTGCCATCCTTTGATTTCTTTTAAAAATCCATTATAAAAGTAACACTTTTTGATGATTTCATGAATATACTATCCATATAATTTCATTTATTAGTGCTTATATATAACGAGTTCTTTCGTTTGTAGACAAAAAAAAAGTTAAGTTTGAATTATTTGTGTTTTATAATATTCAAAAATTATAAAATTACATTAACTTAATCGAACTTCTTAAGTATAGATATTTTTCGCATATGAAGAAATTAAATAGAGAAGAGGTGTGTTTATATTAATACAAATAATAGACATTTATAAATATAGAGAGAATCACCAAGAAAAAAAATTTATTTTTAAACCCATTACCTGTTTCTGACTATTCTTTTAGAAATAATATGAAAAGAAAACCAAATTCTATTCTAAAATAATTGCTTTGAAACAATTCCACGGCTTTGATCAAACGTAATAGTAGTGGCCTTTCCGCAAACTTGCTGTCGTATGCATTTTTCGCAATGAAATTAAAAAAATGAAATAACAATAAGTAAAACTAAATTCACACGGCAGACTACGAAGACTAATTTGCGGGTTTTCTTTATAAAGCAAGCCAAAAATAAAGCCAAATTGAAAAGAAGTAATTTGAGAACCACGAAGTAAAAATGATGAACTTTGTACATGCTGTTTCGGAGCCTCTTTTCCGAATTTCTCTGAAATAATAAATAATAATATATTAATGTATAGTTTAAAACATAAAAGGACTTTTTTTAAATATATGACAAGAAATTGTTTTGACAACGCATCATTTTAATATTAACTGATGCATTCAATCGTAAAAACTTTTTTCTAAAAAAAAAAATTCGGCATATTTGGCATTTTTTTGCGAATGAAAATAGTGTACGAAAGTGATGGATCTACAAGTCTGAATTTGGATCATAGTTCAAGTGTACTTAAAGAAATGCAAATCTTAAATTCCTTAGTCAAAACAACGATGAATTCTGTGATGTACCAGTCATGAGAACACGGTTTTGTTTACAAAATTAAGAGAGACGTGATGATAAAGGAAGTTTATTGTCTCATTTCTTCTCACATCTCTTGTAAAAATGTCTGGATTTGGAATTTCTTTTGTACTTAATTTTGTTTTCCCTCTTATCAAAATACTTTCCCCTTTCATTTTATACAGTCTCACTGAATAAGATATGTATATAATAGATATTGATACAGTATGTTCAACATATGTTCCCAATATAACCTAATAAATCTTCTGAAACACAGGTAATTTGTTTTCAAAACTGAAGTAGTTAAAACATAGAGGTAGTTTCCACTGAAACATAATAAGCATAAGAGGCCATTTTATTGTAGAGGTTAAACCCCAAGGTAGAGGTACCCCAAAATAAAAGAAAAATGATTATTAAAATAATAATACAAGATTAAATGACCCATTATAAGTAACATAAAGTGTGAACAATGATATGACTAACCTCAATGTTCGGGTTTCATTTTCGAGCTTTTAAAACTGGTAGGTTAAACTTAAAGATTTTGAAACTAATCAAGTAGATGTATGAAATATTTCATTTTTTTTTAAAAAGGGAAGAGGAATTGGTGAAATCGAATAATGTAGTATATCAATCTAGCTGAAGCATTTTTTTAAAATCAAAAGTAGTATTGTCTTGTTGAAAATTTCGAAAATCGAATCAAATTAAGTTTTCCGCAACGAACAAGGTGGGATTGAGGATGCAAGCATTCAACACCAAACGTCCATATTGAACATGACCATGGAAGATTTCTAAGTAAAACTGGGATTCATTGCTATTAAATAATACGGCTTGAGTTCACTGATTAGTCCAAATTTCTTTTAATCAAAGTCATTTGAATTGCACACGAATCTCCAATGCTAGTTAGTTGCTAGCTAAGCTAGCTGGAAATGATTCTTCAAGGAAGAGAATTCCACGATAGCATCATCTGATTTGGTGTTGTTAAGGTTATTTATGTGTTGCTGCTATGGTCTCCAGGTGCATAAGTGTCAATCCCCCAATGTGCACATCCTAACTTAGTCAATGTTTCCACATTGAACAATTAAGTCAGAAATAGCTTTGATGGGGAAAAAAAAAACATTATCATTTTTCACTTTTATAATGTGATCCTTCTCACGATCTAACTGGATAAAAAGCTTTTTTTTCTTCTTCAAATGCCCAAGGATATATGTTTAGAGCAACCAATGATCTCTCAACAAAACGAAAGAGAGATACACTGTATAAAACACAGGTGTTGAATTGGCGTTACTTTTTGGGCATCCGGACTGTAAAACAGTCCTTAATCCCATATCAGGATAGTCTGCGATGTTGGGCATGACGAGAGTGGAGTTTTTCCATTCTGCTGAGTGGCATGACGGTGATTGGTTGGTCGATGGGATCCGGGAGGCGTGGCCTTGGTGCTTCGTCTCGGAGAGAAAGTAGTTTGGAAATTTGGCTTGGGGTGTATAAAACATGGCTCCTGAGAGCCTTTATATTAGGAAAAGGAGGTAGAATAACTCCACCTGGTGGCAAAACTGATTATCAGCAGCCATTTTACATAGCCTGGAGACTAAGCTTCGTGGAGATTTTCTAACATTTATATCTGCTTTTATTCATTTGTTTTAAATGGAATTCATTCGGTTTAGTATAAATGACGTATTATAATAAAAAAATTTATAGTAATTTAATTAATTAAGAATTTTAATTTAAAAATGAATTGCTCTGAAGGAAGGTAAGAAAATTAACATCAAATTTAACTAATTATCTAATTTTTTTTTATGAAGAAACAAGCACGCTACCTCTTTGAAACTATGTTTTAAGAAAGCTTATATAAGCTCATTTTTAACATTTGTTAGTTCCCATTTTTACTTCTATCTATCAATATAATTTGGATATAACAAAAAATGAATCGATTTAAAAAAAAGTTGTGCTCTTTACTAAGTTATTTCATTAACTAAATTAGTATGGAATTGAATATGTACTTAACTTTTACTCAGTCGTGAAAACGCAGATATGTGCAAGTAGATAGAAATATAACAACGTTTAGGAGGAAATTAAAAATTAATAATTGGAGTCTCATTATAAGCATTTTACGAAGTTAAATTAAAAGAACAATTTTAACTGAAACATTAATTGGAAAATGTTTTTATTTGCCTCATATATTTTACCTAATTAATAATATATTTCGTCATTACAAGTATTATGTCCTATATCAATATTATACTTTACATTACTTTATAAAATACATTAATATAGATAAATTTTATTTTTATAAGAAATGTTATATATAATTTCTCTTTCATACATTTTCTTTTAAAATTTTAAAAGTATTCTTTTTTTATTAAATCATAACCTCTGTGTAATGATAAAAGAAGTAATTCCTTAATAATACTTTAAAATCACATTTTTTTTGACAATTTCCAATGAATTTTCGGCTTAACATTTGTTATAAAAAATATATTCACGAATAAACATTATTAAATATTTTAATAGGATTATACGATGCTCTGTGAATCGGAAATCCGCTTCAAGAAATACAAAAAAGAAATCAAGAATCTTTTATAAATTAACGATTATTAATAATCAGCGTGTATCAATTCCTCTCCCCCCCCCCTTGTATTTTCTAAATAAACATAAATCGCTGTTGATACTTCTAAAAATGCGTTTATTTTTTCCCAAAAAGAGATCGTATGTATTTGATAAAGATGAGAACTTGTGGCCAGATTTTTTTAATACTTATTGAAGGTGTTGATAAAGGGGCTTTATATTATACTCACAACTTTCGAAGTATAAAGTTTAGCATGATTTTTAATACATTTTTCCCGATTTAGACTTTTACATATTTAAATTCGTAAAGCTTATGTATAGTTTTATATAAATGCCCTCCTCATCATTTAGTATGGATTTAAATTTCGAATTAGGCAACGATAGCTTATTCTGCAACTCTTTTACAACAATTTACAGAATTTATCTATGCGTTAAGTTTTTGGAACACAGAGAAACGAATTTATCTGAAAAGAGCTTATAATTACAGTGCAGACATGCAAAATTTCTCTATTTATTACAGAAGATCTATTTCTATTTATTTTCTAAGATATTATGAGGAATTACTAATATAGACAGAGATATAATTTTAATATATATCAATATTTTTATCATTTGTTACTTATCGTCTTTTTTATTCGAAGCCACCAACAATGGAAAAGATATTCAATTGCACATTTTTTGTCAAACGAGTTTTGCTAGATGCGGAACTAATTAAGGTATTGGTTAAGTTAAATTCTTATGTGTCTGTGATGATACTAAACAGAGGAAGGTCAAAGAGACGATTGTGAATCAGTTTCAAGCTTTATTCTAAAATAAATTAATACATATAAACTCGTTACAAAATAACAAAGAAATCAGAATTCAGGAAATTGCTATTTGATTCCAATTCTTTTCGAAAAAAATTTATTACAGATAGTTTTCGTTCTTTATAATGAAATTTTTCAAATCAAAACGCATTTTTTTTTTGTGCTTATTAATTGCTTACAGAGTCAGATGATAAATTTTGCTAGAATATTTTTGACTTTGTAGTAAAGATAAATTTTAAATTACTTAATATAAATGAAAATTTAATATTTGATTTCATTATTAAATGTCTTCAAACACATTTTGATTATTTTTTAATATAATCTAAAATAAAATTATTTTAAGGTGTTACTAAGAGAATTTTATTAAAACAATAATAATAATATTGCTAAAAACACTTTTATTATTTAATTTATTATTATTGATTAATTTTGCAGTTTTTTTATAAATCGTTTGTTAATGAACGCATAATAATTCATAACAAAAATCGTTTGCAATAATTGCTTAAGGATAACCACTTCTGTAATCGATTTCTGGAATGGAACTAGTAAAAAATAGTAATTCCTTAAAGTTCTAAATTTATCTTGATTTGCATCTTGTTGCAGTAGTGTTTGTTTGGTAAAATATATATTGGATAAAGTTCATGTTGTAGAGCAGTTCAGAAAGTATTGAGAGCAATCGATATTTAAATAATACTTGGAAAAAAAATTATTTGATTCTTATCTTTTAAATAATCTCACTTGCTTTTAAAAATATCAAGAGAACAATAAAAAAATACATGTATTAAATTAATTATTCCAGAGAATTATCTTTCCTTTTTTAAAATTGTGCGGTTCTCAAATGCAAGCGAAAGTTTTGTAAAACTTAATTTGAAAGTTGTTTACCTTGAAGATTACTAAAACTGTTGGCACCTCTTTCTTCTCTAGAGTATTTTTGAAAAAATAAGTCTGAAATCAATATCAACGATCAATGCATATTTTAAGAAATGTCTTTAGGTTTGCTTGCGCGCATTTACTCTTTTATTCATCTATTTACTGCGAGAATTTCATAGAAACGGAAGATAACTTTTACTTCTAAGAATTTTATTCTCGAAACCAAAATCGATGAAAATCATACAAGATCAGGTAACATCTTCCTAGAGAAATAATTTTTCTTCGTTTTTTGACTGTGATAGAACGAGGGGTTTCTGAGATTCGATCTATATTCTCAGATGTCCTATTAGTGCTTCCATTTTTTTTTTTTTATGTGCCTTGACTTCATTTTTATAAGAGCTACATTTCTGAGAATAATGCATAAGTCAGGGGAAAAAAGCAATGTATATTATAAAAAACACTGTAAAATAAGAGCCTAAATATCAAATTTGTTTTTTCATTCTTTTTTTTTTTTTTTTTGTTTAAAAAAATATTATTTTATTGTTTAGATTCCTATTTTTCTCATAAATTACAGAAATAAAAAATAAAACAGGAGACATAAAATCACTTCTCTCTTTGGCGTTATTAAAATTAACTTTAAAGTGAAACTCTATTCTTATTAGGTTTGTTTATAATATAAATATTGGTTATTTTTGAAAATCTGACATGTTATTAAAAAATAAAATTGTAAAAATAGCGTTTTCATAATTGATTTTTATGATAGAAACTTAATTTTTTTTTCTTCAAAAACTGAAAGAAGTTCAAAAAAATGTTCAGATTTATTGAGAATATTTTGATTGATAATGTATATTTAAAACTTCTAAGAGTTGTTTATTTTTAAATAAAAAACTTGTAAAAATATTAGTTTTTTCTCCTGAAATTCCATTTGGTACTTGATGCATTGCTACTTGGGAAAAAAAGAGAGCTTTTAAAATTTCTATAAAGGCATAAATTTAACTTAAAAAAGTTTTTAATTACAAAGATACTTTTCATGTATATGCATATATATATATATATATTCTCTCACATTAATTCAAAATATTTTAGGATAACAATTATTATATCTCAGTTCTTGTAAATATAGGCTCCAGGGAAAGTAGCTATTAGGTTAAAAACTAAAGCTGCAAGAAAAAAAAAATTATGATTTATAATGAATTTGAAAAACAAAATTGAAGCTTTCAACTTATCCCGCGTTCATAAATGAGATAACATATACTTTTTTTCACTATGTATTATAACTACTTAATTTTGACGTATACAGTAGAACGTCGTTTATCCGAATCAATTGGTACCAGACACCGTTCGGATACACGATTGTTCGGATAACCGAAAACCGAATGCGATCCATGCAGTATATGAAACCGGACACTATACGAATATATTATACGAGTATTGAAAATCATCACATGCGGGGAACGGGCTTGAATAGAAAGAAAATGTGGCAATTTTACCTTTATTGTGGAAAACAATAACTTATTTTTCACTGTACCATCGTACACCTTCGTTTTATCGCTGTAAAGTCTCTGATTCTCTTGAGTAGCAGTAGTTGAGTAGGACAGCACTCTGATTGTTGTTCGTACCATTCTATAGCTGTCTCTAAAACAGAAAACGTGTCAGCATTTGATGGACCCTTGCTACTTTCGTTGTTGTTGTTGTCCTCGTCTTCATCCGTTTCATCGTCGACAGGATCGGATTCTTTTTGCACGAACTCACTATCTCGTCATCATTTAGCTTTTGAAATCCACAGTCTTTTGCATCGCATGCCATCCAGATTTCTACATCTTCTTCATCGCATTCTTGAAGTTCTGGGATCGATTGGACAAAGTTGGTAATCTCCTCCCTGTGGTCGTCATTGAAGTCTTTTTCGCCTTCTAAATCTAACCACAGTTTATTCCGTGCATTTTTCAGGCTCTGTCTTTCGAGCGAGTCATACGCTTCGGCTAACATGTAGCAGGCGTCCTTCATATTGAGGCCTCACGCGAAACAACTATTGAGAAATGCACTTTTCGAAAACGTTATTATATACAGTACATGTAGTTGGAAACTAGTTCGGATATTTGACGCTCCGGATAATTAACGTTCGGATAAACGACGTTCTACTGTATTTCCAAAAATTTGCATAACTTGATTTTCCAAATCATTTACCTCAAGCCACCAAAAGCTTGTTACTCTTTGAAGAGCCTCAAACTCTTCAGATACAATGGGCTCCGTTTAGCATTTTATGATCTAGTCATTTTAGATAATATTAAACAAAAAAAGAAATAAAAGACTCTTAACATCTCTCTTCCGGGTTCTAAGACTTAACCCTTATTAGTCTTAAGTAAAAAGAGCACTGAAAAAGTCACATTTTATAACAGGAAGATTGAAGTTGAAAATTTTATTTTCGTATAAATTCATTTATTATTCGATTAAATATCTTAAAGCAGCGAACAATAATGTTTGCATATTCTGTAGAAGATTTGTGTTAATATCTACTATTCTCTTAATAGCGCATTTTCAAATTTTAAAGCAAAATGACGTTTGAGTACTACAAAACAAGCAATTAACGGTTTCACTAGTCAGAAGATAATTCGATATAGTAGTAATAATAATAAAGATCAAACAAAAAATAACGTGATCGTCCTTTTTAAATCAGTTCTCAGTTGAAAACGGTACTAATAATCAATAATAGTAATCAAATATAGAAATTAAATGCAAAATTTAGAAACCAGGAATTAAAACAAAAGTCTTCGTGAAATAATGCTACAACTTACTCAATGAATGAAAATAAAAATTGATATTATTCGAATTTTTTTTAAAAAAAAAATGGCTCTACTAATCAAAAATATGTTTTAAAATCAAATATTCTAAATGTTAAGTTCAATGGCTTATTTATCCGATCTTAAATAAGAAAAGAAAAAATGATATTCCAGTAATTAACTGCAGTTCTTGCAAACGGTAATTCAAAAAAAAAAAAAAAAAAATGCTCAGTAAAACACATACATAGCCATACTCAAAAATTCATTTCTTTCTCATTTTTAAAACTCAAAAAAGAACAATGGAAGATATATATTGTATACGGTGGGTAATTTCGAATAATAATTGCATGAATTATCAAACGCGATTGGAATAAAATAATTGGAATATTCCATTTGCGAATTATTCTAACAGTTTTTTTTTATTCCATAACTAAACTATAATACAAAGTTTGGTGTGATATCAATTGAAATAGCTAAATGCTTTAACTTGATACTCATTATTTGTTTGATTTTACACACACAGAAATACACTTTTATTTATTCATTAATTTTCTAATCATAGCTTCGATTTTCCTATCACAGACTGTAAATTATCGTATAGTAGTACGTTGCTAGAAATATTTCTGATTCAAATTTAATTGTTATTTTCTAATTTTAACGCTAAAAAAACATTTCAAGTTTTTTTCTCCTCCCTTCCCTAAGCATTTGCATATTAGAGTTTAAGTCACAGCTGAGAACGTTATTAAATAAGATAACAGAGTTCAACTACAGCGATAACTGCGCCGCATATTCTCTGCCTCCCAAGAATCTTCACATCAAACTACATTTTTTTTTTCATCCACATATTTCTTCTGATATGACAATAGAACCCCGTACACTGGCTGAAATAATAAGGACCAAGACGAGGAGGTCGGAAGGGGGGGAAGGGAAAATAAATTTCTTCAATAGCACGCAACTGTATTGTCATTTTGCACCACGCTTATAAAAATGAACAGTCGCAGGTTTCCAATGTAAGTTATGTCTCCATTGTTGTAATTTGGTATGGAGAAGAAAAAAAACGATAGGGCTTCCTGGTAAGGCTAGCGTCATAACTGTCAAATAGGCAAATAAAGACTTTTATACCACAGGCCTTTATCGCATTATTTCTGCTAGAGAAATCTCTCTTTTAAAGCGAGGTATTGAAAAAGTTATAGGTGATTGATGGAATGTGGGTGATTTTTGACCACTGACCTCACATTGCCTCTTTTTTTGTCTTTAAAGGTCTTCTCTGAAGACGGTTAAGTTAAATTCTTTTATATCTTTGTTATTCAAACATTCCTTCGCGGAAAAAAAATGTATATATAATAGTATATTCTTCTGGCAAGATGTAAAAAATTTATTTGGCTATTTTCTTTGATGTTTTTATTAGAAACAAATAAATGCGAAATGGGAGGAAAAACAGTTTTTGAACTTGCACGAACTTTATAAATTAACTTGATGGTAAGTTTTCTATCCACTTCCTATTTTACAACAGAAATATATACACCTATTGAATAACAGACAGGGAACGGATATGGTGTGTGCAGCCCTACTAGTGAACATTGTTATCTTGTAGTGCATAGTCAAGTATCTCTACATAGAGTATTCAAACTTGGATTACTATTACCATTTTTTTCAGACGATACAAATGTATTCCAACTTCAGTGCATTTTTAAAAGGTAAGTTGCATTTACTTTAAAATAGTTTGTTAAGCATTTGCAGATTTTTCAGCTAAAGACATATGAAATCTCTCTCTCTATCTGTCATACATTTATGTTTTAAATTTTTTGTTCCTTAATATTAAATTAGTTTTTACTTTTTCACGCGCAAACATTAACGAATCATTATTTTAAGGCTAATGTTAAAGAACAGGATCCAAAATCGGAATGTTTTTTTTTCAGTTATAAAAGTACTCAAATATTAATATTATATTGTGGCTCTCTTCACTATCCCTGCAGAGAATCACTTATTTTATCATACTAATCATTTTTATCCGAGTTGTGACACATTTTTTTTCTTTTATAAAATGTGTTTCGCAATTTTACTCCTGTACCGTATTGCTAAATGAGCTACCCTTTTACATGTTAAAAGGGAAAACTGATTATTTATGAAATATTTTCAAAACACAATATTATAAGCAAATGCTTGGGTTACAATGTCGAAAATTTTTACAAAAATTGAGGCATTTTTTCGGTCCGAAAATGTGCTCCGTGTTAAGTTCACACTGTCGTACTATGGCGAAAACAGCATTAACGCATTACATGTATTAATGCATATACTTTTCACAAGGTCAAATTAAGGTATCCGACTACGTTCGGAACCATGATTTTACAAAAGCGTACAAACGAATATTTTTTTTTAAATATTTAGTGTCATTTAAATTAGAATACACGTATAAAATTATTTTACAAATGTTATTACAATAAAAAATTACTTAAATGCAATATTTTGGCAAAAAATTAACTTAGAATTACCTATTTTCAAAA
>BMAV01017362.1:274291-284891 GCA_019973955.1 Trichonephila inaurata madagascariensis | reverse complement strand
AAAAAAATGTTCTAGAGTTATTAAAATGAATGGAGGAAGTACAAGCGGACTCAATACATATTTAAAAATGAAACACGAAACAAATTTGTTAAAGAGGAAAGAACCGAATTGCGATAAAGGTACAAATTTAAGCACAGTTTTTAAGCCCGAGCCGTTAGGAATTTTAGATTATTTCGAAAAAAAAAAAAAAAAAAAAAGATAATTTGGATGAAATTGTAAGTAAAATGACAGCATTAGATGGTTTATCATTTTGAGTGTTTTGCACTTCTACTAAATTAAGAAAATCACTATCCGCCAGAGGTTTTAAAGATTTACTAACGTTGATTAATACTGTAAGAAAAACTGTTATAAACTACAGTAACGGTGCTCGCAATTCTTTGAAACACGAGCTAATACAGTTGAAAGTAAATGGTGAAAAATTTAGTCTTACATTTGATGAATGAACGAGTATAAGAAATAGACGCTATTTAAATATAAATGTAGGATATCCCATTTGTAAAGTTAGATCATATCCTTTACCGAGGTCGGCAATTCTAATCAAAACAGTATTCCACATCAACGCCATCTAGCGTCCCTTTTAAAAACGCCGACATGAACCTTTTTCGCCAGAGGCCCACTAACACCCGTCGAGAGAAGTCGTGTTTCGCGCGTTAGAGCACTTTCGTCCGCGCCAGGCGGTAAATCTTAATAGTACCATAACGAGTTCTATCGTTTCGTCCGCGCCAGACGGTAAGTCTTAATAGCACCATAATGAGTTCTATTTAATCTCAATTGCCTCCCTTAAAGTAATGTGATTTAACTTTCCTATTCTTCCGAAATATGCTTATCTAACTTTCCTATTCTTTTGAAATATTCCCCATGTAAATACTCCCCTATAATTCTTAATAAATTATTTAGTTTTCAACTAGTTTCTTTCTTGAACTATGTTGTCTATTTTATTTCGAAAATAACTAATACACCCTAAAAACCCCTAGACACCACGCCATAAAAACCCCGCCATCTGAAGAATCCAATCTTTTTGGAAGATTTCGGTTGGATTCCCACAGAAATATTCATTCAAAAAAAGTTTTGGAATATAGGACTGACACGTATCTTGGGAAGTATGCCAGCCGAAAAATGTGTAGGCGTTCTTAAATCTAAATTAGCGAAACAAGGATTATTCCTGAAAGAAGATATATCCATAACGACTGATGGAGCAACAGTTATGAAAAAAGTTGGAAAGTTGATTGGTGCAAATCAGCAATTGTGCTATGCTCACGGAATTCAATTAAGAGTAATAGATGTTTTATACCAAAAAAAAAATAAGGGACAGAAGAATTCAAATACTGTGGATACAGAAACTTCGGATTCCGACTTTGAAGAGAGGGAGAGAGATACTGGCAATGAAGATAATGACAATGTAATTGTTGAAGATATTGCTAATGAGGATGAAGTATTAACTCATAAAGAATTGCTTCCTATAATTAATAAAATTCGAAAAATTGTTAAGCTATTTAAACGTTCCCCCAACAAAAAGTGCCTTGTTACAAAAATATATACTAACTGAAAATAAAACAGAACATAGTTAATATTAGATTCTAAAATACGTTGGAAGAGTTTACTCCTAATGATGGAACGATTTTTGAAACTGAAAAATCCAATCAAAAAGGCAATGGTCGACTTAAACCTGCAAATTAATTTTTCCGACAGTGTGAATTCAACTTAATATCCAGAACTGTATCAGTACTAACCAAGTCAAATGTGATAAAGTTAATAGTAAACTTACTTAAAACTTTTTACCCACAAACTATCCACATTCATAAGAATTCGAAACAGTTATCGAAGAGGATGATGACACTAATATAAGAACACAAAAAATAAGATCGAAAATTAAGGGTGCGCGTTATACGCCGGGTTTAAAAGACAAACGACAAGCTTTAAAAAGAACGACAGCTTTAAAAATAACAAAAAGGATGGGCATAAAAAAAATTTACTTCTAGATGTATCGAAACACTGTTTATTTAAAAGAAATAATTTGCCTTATGAACAAGAACAGTTGTAGTTCTAGAAGAATACTATTTTTTCAAAAGTTTGAGATAGTACCTAGAATAAATTACTTCAAAACATAAAAACAATGTATACTAATATTTCAGATTTCTTCGTTAAAAAGGGGGTGCGCGTTATACGGAGAATATACCTAAACATTAAAAAATTTAGCTTGAAAGTATAAGTGCGCGTTATACGCCGGATTTTACGGTATATCCAAAACCATCCGACGAAAAATCGATTTATTTGAAGATGAGGGATTTAAAGGAAAATACTTGGAAAAATTATATCGCTCATTGCGGACAGTACCACCAACTAGCGTAGATGCCGAAAGAGCGTTTTCCACAGCTGGTAATTTTTGAACAAAATTACGTTTCAGGCTTAATGACAGTACAATTGGTGCATTATGTTTTTTTAAGATCACATTTCAAAAATTTATAATAGTACCACAGATTGAATACTGATATTCACACTTTTTTTGGATTTAAATCAATAAGATGTTCCTTTACTTTTTTGCGATTCTTTATATACTGTATAATTTATAAGTTACGAATTATTTTGTATGATATTTACACCCTCTAATAAAACTGGTAAGTAAAACAAAGAAGCACCCAGTGAAATCTGTCTTTTTCTAAAATTTCTACTAGTGGTATTAAAACCGTTATTATATAAGTTCTCTAAGAAATACCGAATACCGGTATTGAACTTTTGGTCCGATATTGCAATCCCTATATGGGAGTGTTTTAACCCCTTGCTTTCCAGACTGCACTTTCTAGCATACGTGCATTTCCAGATTTCAGGGATACTGACCTTTAAGTTACGACACACGTTTCCTTTTTCCTATTGACGCAGTTCATTCGTGTTTCGTTTCGCTTTCTGAAGTTTGTATTCTTATTTATTCTTACTTTTTCTTCGTTGGATTTCAACGAAAGTGATACTGAATGAGAATATTTGCTGGAAACCGATGAATACGACAGTGACTTTGGTAAGGAATTATCTATTTGTGATGAAAAAGATTAAGAAATGAAACAAGAATGACAATATATACGTTTATGAAACGCATGTGGAAAAGCTTTTTGTTCCAAAGAACATTTCCAACGATTTCAAAAAGATTTGTAAGTTTTTAATTTTAATTTTCTTATTTTTTTTCAAATTTTTGTAACTTAACTTTTGTAATTTTATACAATTCCAACGAAAGAAAAATCTACCTTATAATGTTTGTTATGTGCTGGTTGCACACTTAAATAGGCCATGCATCCACATGAGGTTACAGTGGGATTTTGCCCTGTACTTGGCATGCATCCACTATTCGTTACATGGTGCGCAACGAGTTAAATTCAATATGCATTTGGAGAAATTAAAAAGTTTTCAATTTAAGGTATCCGACTACGTTCAAAACCGTGATTTTAAAAAAGCGCATAAATGGATAATTATCATGATATTTAGTGTCACTTAGATTAGAATACACGTAGAAAATTATTTTAAGGACACACATTATGACAAAAAAAAATTATTTAAATACAATATTGTGGCAAAAAATTAACTTAGAATAACCTTTTTTTCAAAATGCTCTCCTTTTGTGAAAAATGCTTCTATTATAATAATAATTTGCCTGTATAAAGCTCAGACCTCTGTACAGAGGCTCAACTATGATTTTTGAAAAATTCACATTATTTTCAGAGTTACAACCCATTGAAATGATTATCGGCGTTTTTTTTCTTAAAATTTTCCCCCTCTGTTGTCGTAAAACATGGATAAACCCACTTCTGAGTTATATATTTCAAAAATTCTAGTTGAGCCTCTTGTACAGTGGTTTGAGCTTTATACAGGCAAAATATTACGATAGAAGCATTTTTCACAAAAGGAGAATATTTTGAAAATGGGTCATTGTATGTTCATTTTTTGTCAAAATATTCTACTTAAATAATTTTTTTATTGTAATACTATTCTTAAAACAATTTTATATACATTTTCTAATCTAAGTGACACTAAATATTATAAATATTATGCATTTATGCACTTTTGCAAAATCACGGTTCCGAACGTAGTCGGATACCTTAATAAGCTTACAATTTAGAAAAGCAAAATAGAGGAAAAAAGTTATGTTTGTCTTTATTTGCATTTTTATTAATATTTTACTTTTTTTTCTTATACAGGTAGATGAGTTTATATAACGCAAACGTTAAGTATTAGCCAAAATATGAAAAATTCTCCAGAGGGGCGGCACATTAGGTCTTTGCACGCGGGCGGACGACACCCTAAGATCAGTCCTGCCGCTTCGTAAGCCTAAGGTTGCGGGTTCGATCCCGGCTGGAGTTGATAGATTTCCTGGATGTGGAAATCGTAGAAACGCATGTCATATGATTATGTGGCACATAAAATATCCCTTGAGTATCAATTTGGCTCTCTCTCGGCAAAATTAAATCACGGCAATATTTAGCATCCAACGAGAGCTTGAATCAAAAGAAAATTAATTCTAGCGTCCACATATTTGGTAAAGAGGCTGGCTGCCACTGTGAAATGGCTCTCATGTTTGGGGATTTGCCGCGTGTGCAAAGGCTAAGTTGCTAAAATGCAGCCCTATTGAGGAGGTAGGGACTCTTCATTCACAAACAGCTATGTCTTCTCCGGGATTCGTACCCAGGAACTAAGGCACATCAGTCAACGTCAGTAACCACTATACTGGATGGGCGGCAACATTTTAGAGTAATTTAATGAGTTAATATAGATTAATGTATTAAATTAAAAGCAAGTAATAATTCCAGTTTCATACTTTTACGTAATATTTTTTCGAATACCGAAAATTTTTACTTGTACTGAACACTTCTATCGAGTTGTTTAATATCACAATAAAAAAAAACGCAAGAAAAGTATGCACTATTTACCTAATAGGCAGAAAAACACGGTTAATGTTTTCTCTCTTCTATAAATTTTAACTAGTAAGAATCTCAAGCACTCGATATATAGATTCTAACCCGATCCATTGGAAGGGCACCAAGAAAAAAAAATACGTACTTCAAAAACCCCTGTTTATGAGTAGTACTATATTTTAAAGAGGTTTTTATTTAAAAATTTCAAGTGTTTAGTCATTAAAAACCGTTAAAAAGTTCTTTTTATCAAACCAGTTGAGAAATCCAAGAGAATTAAAAGACCGCCTCAAATCATAATTTTATTTTTCAAAACCAAGAAAAATAAAATTATGATTTGAAGTGGATTAAAAATATTCCTTAGAATGTATTACAAATATTTTAAAATTTTCGATTGCTAAGATTTATTATTAAATTTTGGAATTATTGAAGAGTTTTCATGTTAGGATATCTAGTGAGAACGTTTTCAACATTAACTAGATATACTCACATAAAAGATATTGGTAGAGGATTCAGATAAAGTAAAATTAGTTAATTTGAAAACAGCATAATTTTATAACGAAATTCGTACGATGCTATATTAATTTAAAAAAAAAAATAAATAAAAAAGATTTTGTATTTTTTACCACTTTTATTTTATAAAAAACATGTAAAAAATATCTTTCTAGCGAACTAAAATTGGGTCTATTATTTTTTGGGGTGGTATCCGAACACCAGTGACTCATCCAGTTATATTAAGATGTCACTGAACCCAACATCAGGGTTGTTAAAAGAAAAACAATACAAAGCTAACAATAAAACCCTTACGGTCGTTGTTTTCTCCATACATGACATCACCAGTTCCGGTGAAAAATACTATACTCGGAAGAACGCGAGACGAAGAGCCAATTTATCGAAATTTATAGGAAGTAAACCAACACCAAGCGTTGCAGGCGAAAAAAGATCAAAATATATTAAGTGTTTCGTCTTGAGAAAGATCAGAAAAGATAAAAATAGTTTAATTATGTATTGAAAATGATACTTTGCGAGACAGTGCAGCTGATAACAGGTAGCTGAGAGGAAGATAAGAATACATCAATGTGGAAAGTTTAATGATTACATATAATTTAAGAGCCTATCCTAAATATACTCCAAGCCAAAAAGTAATGAAAGTATATGAGTATATGTATATCTACACACACGAGTATATAAAGGAGAAAAGCGACTCATTCACTCCATGAAATCTCCAGAAGTATAAAACTTACAGACTTGAAATTTGGCAGGCATATTTTTTTCATGGAGTAGAGATCCGTTAAAGAGAAAAACAGAGGTTCTATTATATAAAAGTCTTTTAAGATCAGTATTAAAACTTCTGCATGTGAAACATGGTCCATGTCTCGAACAGATGAGAACACAATAAGTATCTACGCGAAAGGAAGATTTTAAGATTTATTTTTGGAAGAATTCAGGAAAATGGAACATGGCAAAGAAAATCAAATTTCGATCACTCATATAAAGAATCTGGCATCGTTAACTTCATCAAAATACAACGAATTAAATGGGTAGATCACGTTGTCGGAATGGACGAAGATTGCACCACTAAAAAAGTCTTCAATGCCCAACCAATTGGCACAAGAAGAAAGGGCAAGCCAAATCTTAGATGGATTGATGGTCTAGAAAAAGATCTCCCAGATTTGAGATCTAAGAATTAAGAGACCATTAGCAGAAAGAAGGCTGGCCTGGAAAAGGCTTCTTGAGAAGGCCAAGGCCCACCCTGGGCTGTCGAGCCACTGAGGAAGGAAGGAAGAAATCCGTTAAAAACGGGTTTTGAGAAAATCGACCTCCAAGGGGTTACGCGGTGCGTTAGATAAATATTCCTGTTTTTGAACTATCACACCTACAGACTTGAAATTTGGTAAGCATGTTTCTTTTGTTCAGAAGAGATTTGTTAGGAATGAGTTTTGCATGAAGAATGAGAACTCCCAAGGGAAAAAAAAAATTCAAAAATTTTTTAAATAACAATAAAAATTTCAGATTGTGAACAATTAGGCCAACAAACGTCAAATTTGGCAAACATGTTTATTTTGTATAGCAGAGATCCACTAAAAATTAGTTTTGGGGAAATCCACTTTGGGGGAGGGAGTTATGGGAACGTAAAAGGTAATTCTACTTCCATTTTCGAAATTCTAATCTTGTCCTTTTTGAATCAAGAGATGAGAGTTATAAGAATGTGTTTCAGAACAATTGAACACTTAATGCTAGGACTTAGATACAAATAATTTATATATATATATATTCATACATCATTCATACCCAGCGAAACGGGCGAGTGCTGTCTAGTATGTACATAAGGTCATGTGATTTTTTTTAGGTCATTTTGGATGCAGTCGTGTCCGAAAGGATTCAGGAAAGTATGCTGATCACACATTCGTTTATTGATGAAGATTAAACAAGGCAATCACGAATCATAAAGTCAGTAGGGACAACATGAAAATCACGCGAAGATTATTAGGGCAGACAAAATCGTTCTCTCTTCAGTCTAAAAAAAGCCCTCAGCTAATTCAAACCTACAAATCTTTTAAATATTCTAAAATATCATTTTTTAATCTTTGGAAGTCAATGGGTCAGATACGGTGGATGACTTCAAAATTTGACGACGTGGAACTTTTTCAGAATTAAGGTTGCAGTTAATTCAGTATTTTAGGTGGGTAATTAAAATGAATTAAGAATATAGTGTTGTCTTACAGGGCTCAGGATCGCAATGAATGAAAGATAGGGCCCTATCAAAAAAAATTCGAATAGAAAATTATGTATGCAATTTATTATTTTAACAGGTAAAGTTGAAAACCCACTTGGTATAACAAGAAAAGAGAATACAGATGAACCTCATTATCGGACTGATTGGGTCTCTAAGATTAATGAAAGATTGGATTAAACAAAATAATGTATACATGACCCAAGTTTTATACTTAAAAATTCTATACAATTAAAAAACACGAATATTTTAAAATAATGTTAACCCAAATGGTAAACAGCTGCACAAGATAGAATTAAAAACAATACATATCTATCGGGTAAAAAACTACTCTTTTAAAAAAACTAAGCTTTTTATTTGTTATTAATTAATTTTTGAAATGGCTGTCCGGATTAAAAAATGCAAGACAAGATCTGGTTTAATGAGGGTTTACTGTATACAAGACAAAAATAAAATACATTTATAAATGAAATATAGGTGAAAATAGTTAGTTTATTCATTAAGATTTTTTAATCTGTTTTCTTTACGTTAAGGTGCATATATAAGGACGAAAATGACATGCATTCTTTTATAGAGCTTTAAAAGAACACCTTATTTCAGTTAAAAATGATACAGTGAATGATTTATCACTTTAGTGGTTCGATAAATGAGTACAAGCTTGCTTGGGAACTGAACACACTGGGGGCTTTACTTCAGACTGACCACCCTGATCGGAACATCTACTCATGCATCTCAGTGCTCAAGGTCACGAAAACTGAGATGATAGAAAACTGAGAGTAGGTTTTGCCCTACCATGGGCTTTAGCACCACTGAGTTTATCTTGAATGACTTGTTAAAAATATAAAGCATTTTTATTATGAAGTTGAAAATATATAAAACAAACACATATCACATGTTTTACTGATATTCTATTTTCTTTCAGGGATCCAAATGTGGATACGAATACTGAAAGAAAAAAAGCGAAAATACGTATGAATTTAAAGGGTGTCGATGCAATCTCATTCGGTATGGACTGAAAATTTTACACCAGCCATACCCTTTGAGATATCACCGAACCTTTACATCTTCAAAATATATCCGCAGTGGACATACAGAACGTTTGAAAATACAGTAAGAAGCCATTTTAATATTTTTAAGCTTAAAACTCGTTTAAATAATTTGAGATTATGATCAATACAGTGGCATAGCGTGGGCTTTCACCGCCTATGGCCGACAGGAAATTTGTCGCCTCTATTTTAATTATTAGTTAAGAAAATTAGTAAAAGTAAAAAAATCAGCTTTAAATTTTTTTTACTGATTAACAATGCTCATTTTGTGTTTTTTTCATAGCAAAATCTTTTACACAATTGTCAATATCAATATGTATGTCATGTTCAATCGCCAAAATAGCTAAATTTGTTAGCCTTAAAGTGAGTCGATCTGAGATAATTTTTGATTAATTTTAGCTTAAAGCTTCTCTCGCAACAGTCATTACTGATGGTAGATGTTAAAAAAAAATTAACATTACGACAATGTTTGGTAAGCCAACTTCAAGTTAGGACTCAATAATATATTTTAATAAACCCAGAGAGCCGGACCTAATGAGTTCTTTTTTACAGCCTGGGTCTGTTGCAGCTACGAAAGCTTGTAGACGCACGCGCTCAAGTTGGAATTCTGCTTTATTAACGTCTTGAGGAGCTTGATTAAGTTCGTCCATGCTCAATATCTCTTCAGGCCTTAAAAAAGTATATTTTTGAGCTAGATTCTGCAACTGTTGGAATCTTTCTCGAATTTCAGAAGTTACTCTGTTTATTGAAGAAAACATTGTTCGCCTCAAGTCATCTTCGTACGATAACTGAACATCTTTACTTCCATCGCCACATATATGCTTCCTCCTGATTCGTCTTGGGGTTCAAAAGAAATTTCAAGCTCTTCACATAAACTTTTAGCACATATTAAAGTGTCATCCACGAATTCCTATCGTTTTGCTTCTAATACGTTCTGTAAAGCACGTATTTTTTTTAGCACAATGATGGATATTTAGTCCCTCTGTTTGCAAATAATTTTGAGCATCATTGACTTCACACAGTACCGGTTGCCAGAAGCCTAAGTAGCATAAAAACGAATGCCATTGCATAGCGACTAATAAAGCCGTACTAATAGTCGCACAGGTGCGACTACTGCACATGTGCGTGTATTAAAGCTTTCATTCGTTTCCGTCAGTTTCGTCACGGAGGGGTGGGGGTGATTTGGAGTTTGAAGTATTTTTGAATTTAAATATCGCGGTGCTTGCCGCCGCCCTTTTTCGTATACCACCCGGGGCCATGGCCCCCTCTTCACCCCCCACGCTACACCACTGGATCAATAACTTCAATATGTATCGAAAACTTTAGCGCAAATGTATAGGGTAAACCAAAAGTTTTGCCCTGATTACAAAAATATTGATTGTACTCAGACTATGGCAATTAGACATATATGTTTGTTTGAATATATTTTAAGTACAGATGAAGAATTTTTTTATAAGACCATTTACCTCAGTAAATTTCAACGTGTACCCATTCGGTAGGTCGGATAATGTAAAAGCGGTATTCCAGTTCCCTCCATGTGTTCTTTAATAAGTCTTGCACTTTAGAAGCATGCAACCTATGCTTTTTATGAAGAATTTTTACCTAACTTGTTTGAGATATTTGAAGTTATAACAACGTCTAAATTCCCGTTGAACATATATGGGTGATTTTGTTTCGTAAAACCAAAGCACACTTGGAGGGGGTGGGGTCTCATGAATCGACGCCATTTGGACAAAAATTTATGTCTTCCTTAGAAATGGCCCCCCCCCCTCCCGAGTCACTCTTGAAGAAGCACATTTGCGCCATCTACTTCACACAAAAAACTACTAAAGCTGATTTATCCAATACCACAAAAGTTAAATTTTTTATTAAGCAGTTATTTTGAAATACACTTTTATAATCAGGTTTTGTAATAAACTTTTGGTTCA
>BMAV01017362.1:165207-272885 GCA_019973955.1 Trichonephila inaurata madagascariensis | reverse complement strand
TATTGAAACTGAGCCAACACTTAATGAAATGTTTGAGAAAGTTTCTGTATTATTCGATTGTCCTCTGTATGATATTGGAAGAATTCGTTGCAGTAGATGATGATGGATGTGTGCACAGTTTCAATTATGGCAGACAAAGACATTTCAGAGTTTGTTCAAAGCTAAAGAAATATCACTGATGCAGATTCCGATGACGAAAATGAAATGAATACTGCAGCTCCTGTTCCAATGTCATCCGAAATGAGGATCATGAACAGTATGCACACTCCAATGGTGAAACGAATAACAAAATGGATGACATCAAACAATTTGTTAGCAGTAGAGAAATACAGAAACTCAATAGAGAAAATTTTGTATCCAATTTCATTAAGTTTCCTGTGAATGTTTTTGTTTCACTGATTTTTATTTAATGCATGCATATTGTATACATATCTATGTAAATAAAATGTACTCTAATAAACTTAATTTTGTTGAATATATGTTTTTTTTTTTGCAATATCATTTAACACAAAAAAATATTTCATTCTCCTAAAATTCGTGTTAAACGATTTTCATTGTATCTCAAAGCTCTATATAAAGACTGAAGGTATAGAACATAAATAGAAACTGTATTCACATAGGAATTCCTCCTGCTGGAGATTAAAGAGACACAACAAAAATAGGGAAATACTTTAAAATACAATAAGCAAATCTATCGATGTTTTTCTAAATACTGATCATTCACAGAGATAAGGCATCAAGGAATCTGTCCAATGATACCAGGAGTTACATGGTCATCATGCCATGCATGCATTCCTATCATTGTAAATGATCGAAATATCACTCGTAAGAACATAAGTTGTATCCACCATACTTGTACTGTTCAGTTCCACTTATTAAAATGCTGTATACACTAGTCTGTTCTGTGGTCTTATCTGTTAATCTGTATTTGGAATCTTTTATCCTTTTACCAAATTATTAGATGGAGCTCTTGAGACACTTTGAATAGAAAGTGTTTATTTAAGACAGATTTTAAGGATGACATGTCCAGCCTCTTTTTTTTGATTTTCTTTAACATTTGACATAGTATTTCCAATTATGTGTTAAGTATTAACAGATGATTACCAAAACTGTCATTTTCCATTATTATCGAGTAAGAACCATTCTTGAAACTTGCGGAATCAAAAAAATATCCCAACATTGAAACAAGTACCAGTGGATACAACATGCACATCCATTTATTGTATGTTTTCCTTAATTTTGAACTAAATTATAAATGTGCTATTTAAATTATATTATAAATGTGCTATTAAATTATAAATGTGTACACATTTCATGCAATAAAAAATTGATAATACTAATGTAATAAAATATGTTACGTTCAACATGATAGTGATGTCAGAATACAGTATTAATTTTCAAGAAATTTTTTATCTGAAAATTATGAGTCAAGATTAGGTTGTATTTTTTTGACAAGGGAAAAATGGTCTTTTCACTTCAAACATCATTACTTCTTTACAGAAAATTATTCTTCGATGAATGAATCCCCCCCTTGAACTCATTCATAATTGAGAAAACTGTGTTTTTGAAAAACCTTTCAGACTTATAATGAACCATGATAAATATATAACTAATTTTTTTTCATGGATTTTGTTTCTTTTACATACGTTAAAAAAAATCATATGCTTCTTTTCTAGGAAAGTCATCTTTATTTATACACACATTATCTACAATGAAAAAATATATCATTTATTTTCAATATTGTTTTGACATTGTCAGTCTTAAATTTCCCAAATTTGAATATTTTTTATTTTTCATCAAACTGATTTTAATAAGAAAATTTTTAAGTATTAAAAGTTTATAAGACAAGAAAAGTATTAGCAATCATATTTATAATTCAACAGTTACCGGAAAAAATAACTTTAAGTACTGTAAAATCTGGCGTATAATGCGCACCTATACTTTCAAGCTTAATTTTTTAATTCTTTTAATTAATTTTTGAGCTATATTCGCCGTATAACGCGCTCCCCCCTTTTTACGAAGAAATGTGAAATATTAGTATAAATTGCTTTTATGTTTCAAAGTCATTTATTTGAGGTATTATCCCAGACTTTTGACAAAATAGTTTTCATCTAGAACTACAATTCTTTAAGTTCATAAAGCAAGTCATTTCTTTTAAATAAACAGTATTTCGATTCCTTGAAGAGGTAAAAAAATTTTTTTATGCCCATCTCTTTTGTTATATTTAAAGCTATCGTTTTTATACCCAGCGTATAACACACACTTTTAAAACAAAAAATAGGATTAAAACTTAAGGGTGTGCATTATACGCCGGATTTTACGGTAATCTCTATTTCAAAAATAACACTTAAGAATTATAACTAAATAATGTCAACATAACTAACAATATTTTTAAAAATCTCTTTCTAAAAATTCTTCATATATATTTTTTTATGCATATGTAGTAAAAAAAATAAAATTAATGACTTTTTTAAAAAAAAAATCATTTATAGAATCATGATTTATTAAGTTACTTTGACCTTCAAACACTTAAAATTTTGATTATAATAACACATATTACAGATTTTGAGTTTTAAAATTTTATCTGTAATTTTATGAAATCAGATCACCAACTTTACCTTTCATATAATACTCAATTATTAATTTGATAAAGATTCTAAGAATGAATGCTAAAATTTCACAACAAAATTCTTTCCTTAAGAATTAGTTACTTTGAATCAGGCATAGATTCTTTCACTATGCACAAAAAATACACTTATCATTTCTTAAATCTGAAATATTTTTTGTAATTAAAAAAATTAGTTTAAATTACTTTAATAAAATTATTACTGAAATATATTTTGACAGTTTATTTTCAAAAATGATGTCATTATTTAATGATTTCTAATTATTAAATTAGTTTAAACATTCAGTTCAATTAATTTAACATTTCAGCTTAAATGACAATGTCAACTTTTTAATTTTTTCTAGCAATCATCACTGATCAATCAAAGGGCAATTCTCTTATTCTATACAAAATTATCAACTTATATTTTTATAACAATGATGTATAAAAAGGGAAACCAACTACATTACAATAATTTTAATCAAATCTAAGACATCAACTATTTTATTAATAACCAAAACTATAATTAATATTTTACTATATTTTAAAACTTAAAAAAAAAAAAAAATTTAAATACATTATCTTGAAAAACTATATTTAATCTGTTTATATGTTATTTTAGTTTTCAAGAAATGAAAGATAGTTAACTTTTACAGAAGGAAATTATTAAGAGCACATTAATTAATAATTTATAAAAAAATCTAAATTTTGCATTTATAAACAATTTAAATTTTTCCTTTTTTAAATACCTCATCTTAAAAGGGAAGGAAAAGAAATCCTATATGTAATAATATTTATTATTTAAAGCATAACACAAAAAAATAAACTAGTAAAAAAGATGTAATAAATGTAGCTTTGCACCGACCATCACGTCTATATTCCAGCAAGAAAGACACTCAGATCGCAGCCATCATGTTGGTGTTACAGAGTGTTTTCTCATTCATCCTCAATTGCTACATATTTGTGCCAGCTACTCAGAACATTTTTAAACTCTTAAAACGCTTGGCAAAAGCTGGCATTGTAAGTCCATAGTTTTTGAGATACATGTAGATTTAACCTTCTACTTAAAATGAGAGAAATATGATTCACCTGCAAGTGGGTTTTGATTTATAAACATAAGAGGAAAGGGATGTTTCTGAATGGCATGCTTCATAATGAATCTTTAAATTAGCATGTGGAATTTTTTTATAGTATGTAGGAGAGTTATTTTTGCTAAAGCAATGGGTATTTGGATTTGTAGCCTTTTTTTAAATGGATAATTAGATCTTGCAGACAAATAGCATAAATGAGGCAAAATATTTCAGATATTGATTCTGAAACAGACTTCAAGAGTAGTGGTAGAGACATTATAACATACTGATAGTTCTGCTCATAAAGAATCTAACCAATCTAATGATGATGACATTTTAAACATCACTACCAAGAAGATCATAAGAAAAGCTTCTCCATGATCATCCATAACAGAATATTTAATTTTTATTTGCTTACAATCCAGTAAAACCTCTCCCAAATGGTAAATGAGTTATTACAAGCGCAAGGATTTTAATGTAGGACTATGAATAGATCTGCTTTTAAAATTTTTCATAGCAAAAAAGAATTTTAAATAAGATATTCAGTTTTCAAATGTACAATGTTAAAAGTCATTAAATGATAAACAAATACAGAACATAAAATGTGTTAAAAATATATTTAACTAAGAAATAAAGTATGAAATACAAATTATATAAAAAAAAATTATGCTTTTTATATAATCTACACACGATTAATAAACAACGCCTTAATATTTCGATATTATCATAGATTTAGGCTTAACGATAAGAAACCTTCCGTCCCATGATAAACACTCCCGGAAGAAACTCCTGGCCCCAACAGTATGGGTGCTTTTGTTTTGAAAGGGTTAATAAAATATTTATACAAAAAAGTTAAAATCATAGAGAATAACATTTACTTATTAAAAATAAACTATTTCATCAACAATACTTTTTTGGATAACAATGTTTTGTTGTTCATGTGAAACACAAAATTTTTTAACTTTGTTATTTACTTAAATGATTTTCCTTATTTAAATAGTTATTTATTTTCTAATAGTATTTAATAGTTACTATTTTGTAGATTTTTTTTTGGAGGTAAATTCAATATAATGTAAAATCTGAATTATACACGACTGAATTTCAGTTTTAAACAAAAGTGTATAAATTTTAGACACATCAATATTAAATAATGTTCAAATAGCTTATTGTTCATTTTCTAACTGTATTAATACTTTTATATAAGAATTTGCCAAAAAGCTGATAATAAAGGGAAGAAATTTTTATCCTAAATGATTTTTTTTACATAACAAATGATTGCTTAATTTAGAATTCTTAGAAAAAAAAACTATCAAAACAAGTTATTGGTCATATATAATATTTTTAGAAATTTATAAACACATGTACTTTATAAGTTAACTAAATTATTGAAATCCTTACATGATATTTTAAGCAAATATTTAAATAATATGAACTATAGTAGTGCTACTCAGTTTCACTCCACAATTTAAGAGAACCTGTTTAGCTTTGCACTAAAAAATTGACTTTCTTTTCTTGAAATGTGGAACTACTACTGAGATAAGTCACTGATAAAATCTTAAAAATAATACAAGATAATCTAACTTATAGTCATAAGAAGAATACTTCTGTAAGTATGATAAAAGCCTTTAAATAAATATTATTACATCATATAATTAATAAAAGTACAAGAATATACTTTTTTCACTTATAATATGCTAATTAAAATGTATTATTCCTTGCATACGTTTTAGGTTTTTCACAGAAAGGTGATGCAGAAGACCAATACTCTTTATTTCATCAATTGAATTAAAATGTTTAAAAGCATATTATTTTATAAAAGGGGGAAGAAGTGAAATGATAATCAAACTAAATAATCTGTCAACTTAACCGATATTACTACTGGTTATGTTCAATGAAAAGTTCAAAAAGGGTAAAAGTATCACTTGAAATTTATTTGGAAAATACTTTTTACAAAAAAATATACAGAAGCTGGTTGAACAAAAACTTTTTAGTTTTCCAAAAAGGCAACAAAATCAGTAAGTTTAGCTAATTGCTCTTCACTCTGAAAAGTATCTTCAGGTTTGTTATCTGAAAATGAAAAGAAACTTTCAATACTTATTACTTTTTCTACATCTTTAAGAGAAAAGGATTCAAACTGTCATAATATGTAACTGACCTGATGCACTTTCACCTCCTCGACTTACGACCATCCGCACTTATGACCGCAGACAATGAATTAATAAAAATAGTAAATAAAGAAAGATCATTACGCTGGCAGGGTTAAAAAAAAACCTTGGGAATGATGATGTGTGTTCAGCAGGATCACATATACAATAATTATAAATACACATAGAATTTCTGGGTCTCATGTACAATTTTTATTAACCATTCGAATGAAAATATTGTAGAAAAATATAAATCTGAGAAACCATAAAATTGTGACACATATATATAATCTCTTATTCTGAATGGAACTTTGACATAAGTCGAGGAGACCCTGTAATTTCTCTACTTGAAATAATCACTTCTATGTATATCTGCTTGATAAGGTAGTTATTTTTTAAATCTCTTATTAAACCTTTAACAGATAACAAAACAGCTTGTTAAAAGTTCAAGTAAAAGAAATACATCAATTCAAAAGTTTATCAAAATAATGTAATTAAAAAAAAAACCACAAAAACATCAAAAAGAACATACTACTGTATTGTGTTTCTATGATAAACCGTAACAGTTACTTAAAACACACACATTTGGTTAAGGAAAATATATTAAAAAAATCAATAAATCAAAATGTGATTCCTTTTTAAAACTGAACGGTTATTTAACTAAACATCTACCACATAAATAAAAATAAATTTTACCAGTATTCTTTGGTTTCATAATCTTGCAAGCAGCATCAATTTCCCAACCAAGGGCAGAGAGAGCTAAATATAGAATTGAAGAAGCTAAATTCATACTTGTATCTTATTTATGAAATCCAATAAAGTCAAAAAAAAAAAATATAATCTGAAGTTAGTATAAAAAATTGCTTTACTTGAGTAAGATTAATAATATATTTTCACATGAAATTTATATAATTAGAAGAATTTTAACTGAAGTATCAAACAAGTGATTAGCTAATAAAATAACAACTTTTACAGAAAAATACCAAAATAAGCAAGAATATTTACCTTCAATACAGTCTTCTGCAGGTAATCCAAGAAAATCAGAAATTTTGTCAACACCAATGGATGAATAAGCTTTAGAAATTAAACGTAAGGCTCGATTTCTGGTAAGATCTATTTTAGAAATGAACAAAGGATTTTAAATATTTCAGAGAACACAAGTGTTAATTTAATATAAGAAATGAAAAAAAAAAAAAACTATTAGGTTAATACAAGGATGTCAAACTCGAGAGTCACTTATGACCCTTGATAAATATCTTTGTAACTCAACCAACATAATATCATATAAAAAATATTCCGATTATTTATAAAATCATAACATTCCACAACAAGCTATTATTGTGTTGAATCGATGTACCATTTCTTTCTCTAAAAACAAAGAATAGTTTTGCATTCAATAGTCAATTAATAACTACCACACCATTAGTATTAGACTGACTGCCTAGCTTTATATGCTCAACATTAAATGCTTCATTTTGAGATAGCAAGAAAAACTGGCTTATTTTTGTTACAACTATTAAGTTGTACTGTTATTCTGTGTCTGATAAGCTAATATTCAAGGAAAATAATGATTTTTTAAATTACTGTATTTATTTGAATCTAAACTACCAACAATTTCAAGCTGCACCACAAATTCTAAACACATTTTTGTGAAAAAATAAAAAATAGTGTAAAAAAGTCTCTGATGCTTAGGAAGTTTTGAAAATTAAATGAGAACTAATATGAAGAGAATAATCAATTTATTTTACTATTAAAAAATTTTAAATACATGAATGAATCTGTAATTGTTTAAAAAGGTAGACACTTAATTTCCCCATCCAATGAATTTTTCCACCTTTGATTCTAAGCACCCAATTTTCAGTATCATTAATTTAGAAAAAAAAAAGTGCAACTTAAATTTGAATAAATATGGTAAAAACTTTTATTAATTTGCATTAATAATTTTTCATCTATTTTACACTCTTGCATTCAAGTATGTTCTTATAAAAAAACAAATCAAAACATTTTTGTTGTGATATAATAGATAAAATAATCTGCTTGATATGCAACAATGCTATTAGTGTGAACCAAAAATATATGTAATATAGAAATTCATTATGAATCATATATGAACCATGATATTATAATTTCTCAAGAAATATAGATTAACTAAGAAAAAAAAACTACCACCACAACTACAGATAGTATAGCCCGTACAATTTGTACTTGAAACTTTGATGTGTACAGGGAAATAAGTTTGACATCCCTGGATAATACAAAATACATGAAAGAAATTTCATATAGTTCTCTCTTTTAGAATATTTATCATTGATTAGGTAATATTTTTAAATATATGTTATAAAAAAAGACCAAAATGAATTACAAAACAAATAAAAAAACACTGTGAAAAAAGCCATTTATATTTCTTACTTTGAATTTAAAGAATTTTTGTTGATAATATTAAATCAATATTTTGATTAATAATGAAACTTTCTCCATAAAATGATATATTCAAATTATATGATTATATTTTTTTCACAATATGATATGCTCATAGTAAAGAGTCATCTATTTTACACATCTATTTTTTCCTTTTAACGTAGCCCCAGTGAAACAACGGTTAGTTTATTAATTAATGATAAATAAATGATTGCAGAAAAAAAGAAACAGCATAGAATTACAACATTAATTTTTAGCCAATGAAAAAAATGTCATTTGAAGTAATGTACTGTTTAAACTAAAAATTGTTTTGTAATTTAAAATTTCATATTACATAATTTCCATTAATTTACCTTTAATCGCTGATACAATAGGCTTCAGATGATCAGGCCATTCTTCAGCTAAAGCAACATAGACATCAGAATCACACTGCCATAGCTTTTGTCCCACTGTCCACAGTTTACCTAGTTCAGGATTTTCCTGCAATTTTATCCAAAGAATTTATTTTTCCCCAAAAAAAAAAAAAAAAAATATTAAAGCAGCATAAATTATTCATATACATCAATGCTTTATTAAAACAATCTGTTCAAAGGTAAAAAAAATCCAACAATATATTAAATTATTGGACAGCATATACTTACTAAACATATTTAAATAATTTTTTAAAAAATATGCATTGTTACAAAATTTAAAAAATAAAAACAAACAAGTCAAAAATATTTTACATTAAGCTCTGACATATAATAACACTTTAAAAGCTCATACTGAATAATTATTAAAATTATGCTTTCTGTGCACACAATAAACATGCTTTGAAAATTTGTGCCACAAGTCACAATCAACAGTAATAAAAATCCAACAACCAGCTTATTTAACCTCTTAATGGCCACTGAAAAGCTGCACGATTCGCTCCCCAGTGCCACCATTTGTCACACAGATGTGTGCAGTTATGTGGTGTATTGTAAGAAAAGACAAGACATACATTAGGAAATCCTTCTCTGTAAATCCTTCACATACACTGTTAAGATTATTGTACTACAGCCTTTGGAACACTTTTACAGATAGCAGTGCAATGCAAAGGCTTGTAATTTAGAAAGGCTTACATATAGGGATTGCAATATCGGTATACCAAATACTGGTATTTAGAGCCATTTCTACAATTTTGTAATTCTGGTACTTACAAGCTTAAATACCGTTTTTCGGTATTTGCTAAAAAAAATTTTAAACCGTCTCCACTATATTTCAGGGATTGGCAACACAAGTATAATGATTTCGAAAATGAAAAAGAAGATACTAACCAATTCAAATTTGATCAAGTTTATAGTAAATTTTCTTAAAACTTTTTACCCACAAACCTATCTACATTGAGAAGAATTCAGTACAGTTATCGGAGATGATGACACTAATGTCGATAGTGAAAAGGAATTGTCTCTTCAACAAAAATTAGAGTTATAGATAACTAAAAAAATTTCCACAAACCAAAATACTATACAGAAATCAGCTATTTCTAAAACCATCCGGCGAGAAATCGATTTATTTGAAGTTGAGAGATTTAGAGATAAATACTTGGAAAAAGTATATTGCGCATTGCTGACAGTACCACCAACTACAGTAGATGCTGAAAGAACGTTTTTGACAGTTGGTAATTTTTGCACAAAATTACTTTCCAGGCCAAATGATAGTACAATTGATGCATTATATTTTTTAAGATCAGATTTCAAAAATTTGTGCTAATACCACTGACTGAATAGTGATATTTACACTTATTTGTGATTTAAATAAATAAGATGTTTTTTTACTTTTTTGTGATTCTTCATATACTGTTATAAATTATAAGTTGCAAATTATCTTCTGTGATATTTACACTCTCTAATAAAACTGGCAAATAAAATAAAGAAATACCTGAGTTTCCTTTCTTTTTCTAAAATTTCTACTACCGGTATCCTGGTATTAAGATCTAAAATATACCAAATTCCGGTAATGAGCTTTTGGTCCGATATTGCAATCCCTACTTACATATATGCCAGGCGGATTTCATGTAACAGTAGAGCAAGCCAGTGGCAGTTAAAGGATTAATTTTATACAAAAGGAAGTCAATTTTATACCAAAGGAGGTAGAACTGAATATTTTCCATTATTATTTTTACTTTCAATTATTGCTTATAAACTAACAAATGGCTTTTTACTCAATGCTGTCAATTTATAATGCACACAAACTGATTAATTAATATAAAAACTTTTCAGTATGCCTATTTAGATCTCATATATTTCAATATCTAAGTATGCCTTCAAAAAATTTATGCATTTGTTTAATTTCTTTAAAAAATATAAATATCATTCAAAATCTATTTAAAAAAAACAACATAAAAACAATATCAATATTTGCACATCAATATCTTAAAAATAAATTTTGGTATTTTTTAACATGCAGTTTATCAACAAATGTATTTCATTAAATTTAAAGTTACGTCTAACTGTTAATGAAAAACACACTTAACAAACTTAATAACTACATTTATTTTTTAATGATATAATTGAAGAAATATGGGATAAATTGTGATGGGATCATGCGTTTTTTCATTAACATGTCCTTTTGGGTTCTTTGGAGCCAGAATAAATGGCAATTCTTTTCCAACCAACCTGAGAAGTAAAACGTGCAAGATGCAAATTAGGAATCTTTTCCACAATAACAGAAGTTTAGAGTAAGCGGTGTGGCATTTGGGGAGTGTTATGATAGTCCATGTTGCAAGTGTGAAGAGTTATTTTGAGAAGTTAAGTGACAATCAAGAGAGGTTACTCATGACAGAGTTTTTAGTTAAGGTGCATACAATTGCCCGCCAGTAAACCGCTTCAGCTAGGATCAGATAGATTGCTGTTTTGTTGGACATTAAGGTAGGAGTTACCATTTTAATATTCGGATCTGTGTTTAAATTGAAAGTGAGCTTAGGCGAGTTAGTTATTGATAATGGTCCGGGTTACGTTATTTCAGTATTATATATTGTGTTTCGCCACAGTAGATTCTGTCACATATCATATTATTATCTAATCTGTTATTGATTTAAGTTAAGATCTTAATAAAGTAATATCAAGATTATGGCAGCTTCTGATTCTTCATTTATTCCTACACCTCTAGCTCGCGCTGATAATCTAGGAGAAGGGCACCCAAGGGGAGCGCCCTTACAAAATAACAGAACATTTATTAAAAGAAAACCATACTTTGATAAAATTATTTATAAGCTTTAAACAAAACAAAGTATGCAAATGAAAAAATCAAAATATTTTTCATGAATATATTATGACTTATCTCAACAATAGTAATATTTTTAAGTTAAATTTAGAATAATGAAACACAACACTTACATCTCTTACATTTTGAGGAATTCTTTTCCACAAAAATTTAGCATTTGGCCTGAAAGAAAAATCAATTTATCTAATTGTATGTGTGTTTTAATAATAATAAAACACCTATTATCCTTTTTTTGTGTGTGTATGCAAGTATAATTCTAAAATTTTTTATTACCAACATAATCAATAAAATCATAGACAAAGATAATTCAAGACAATTGTTACAAATAGAAATACATAATGAGAATAGTTCAATACCAATTCAACATTTAAACTTTTAAATATTATGGCAACTGGAAAGTAATGTCCTTTTTCTGTTAAATTTAAATAGATGAATTTTTACAAACTTTTTAGTTTTAATCTATTATGTAATCATCCTCAATATAAAAAACCTTTTGCCATCTACTGTGGAAATTTTCATCCGGATCGATAAAAATGATTTTTGAGCAATATATCTGGATATTTTGGATATCCTCCAAATTTTCAAATTTTTTACCACTTAAAGAATCGTTAAGAGATTTGAATAAATAGAAATCTGTTGGAGCAGTATTGGGCGAGCATGGATGGTAAGACAATAACTCCCATCTCAATTCGTTAACTTATTCCAGGGTTCATTCTGTGCAATGCGGTCTTGCATATTATCAAGTTTCAGAATAATACCTTTTCTGCTGACAATATCTGAGCACTTTTCAGTTAAAAATTGATTTACTCAATCCACTCCTACACAGTAAGGGTCACATTCATGATTTGTTCAGGTTTCAACACTTCAAAATGAATAACCCTGGGAATTCTCCACCAAACACACAAAAGTGCATTTTGGGAGAAAACCACCGCCTTTTGTGTTTTGGATTATTATAGAGGACTCACTTTTCATCTCCAATAATCAAGCAATCAAAAAAAAATTCTTTAATGTGCCGCTGAAGCAATAAATTGCATGTGGTGGATTGATCAGTTTTGTTTCCTTCGGACAGATAATGCAGGTAACATACACCTGCTCTGCTCACTTAACCAATCTGCTGCGAATGTTTTTGTATGGTTGAACAAGTTGGTTAACAGTGTTTGACAGTTCCTAGATTGTCTGACATGGATTTTGCCTCCACTTCACCTCTTAACGTGTCAATGTCTAAAGCTGTTCATCTTCCTGAAGAGTGCGAGTTGGAAAGATCAATATCACCCAATTTGAACTTAAAAATCCACCTTATGCACTTCTGAACATCTAATGTGTTTGGATAAACATTGTAAAAGAGTTTGGTATCAATGATTGTGTTACTGCACTTGTGAAATTCAAAAAGATACAATGTAGAATATGAATGTGTTCTGGTATTTGGCTGGCCATTCCCCCATAAATTGCAAAAAAAAAAAAAAAAAAAATTAAATATTTACAAGAAAACAAATCACTTTAATCATAAAATGTCTTTAGCATGACTTTAAAGCATACAATGAGCTGATAAATGAGTAACTAATATCTAAATATGCAGAAAGCCTACATATGCCCCCTAATATATGCATTATAAGATTAGGCTATAAATAGTTAAAGTTTTCCAATAAATTTGTGACTCTTAACCCTCTTGCAGTGTAATTTTTTTAAAAATCAAAATAGGTTCAAAAATTGTGTATTTTTTTATTACAAATTTCCTATCCACATATTAACCCTTTATATACTGACGTTACTTATAAATACCCCTCACTTTAAAATTACATGGAATAACTATTTTTACGAATATTCTGATGATACTTAGCAGGAATATTCTTTGAAATTTACTCTTTCAAGATATATAACAGCACAGGTTCTATGATGAGTATTTTAGCAGGGAGGGCGAATAGTTTTATAGTAGAAATTCCGTTTTCAGCGGATTGTGAAGATTATCATTTTTGTCCTGATAAAATAATTATTGTCAAAATTTAAGTGTTTTTTTTTGTACGTTACTGAAGACCATAGAAAATGATTAGAGGATTTATTTTAAGTAAACAGTGTATATAATTAATTTTACTGTTGAATATCTTTAATTAATTAGCTCTAACAGATTAAATTTCCCAAAGTTGAGAATTTTGTTTATGTATATCCCTTAATTTTCAATGTAGTGATCCAAAAAAAAAATATTACATGAAAAAAACTGCAATAAATCATAATGCAGTAGATAAAGGGTTAAATTAACATTTTGGAGTTAAAAAAAAAGATTTTTTTTTTTAATATACAATTAGACAATGGAACTAATTTGATTTCAGAGTGCTATGCCCCAAGTGCTGTATGGTTCCATTAATTGCGCCAAGCGGCAATTGTTGAGTGATATGGAATCCAAGATGGTGGCCTAACTAACAAATCACCAGGAAAATAATTTTAAAAGAATTATTTTAAAATACATTTCAAATCAAGAATATAAGAATAGATTGAAAATAACCAATATTAATATAATATATAATAATAATTATATAATATATAATAATAATAATATAATATATAATAATAAAATATATATAATAATTATTATTAGATTATATGCTTATTATTATATATAATTGTATAACATAGTTATATTATATTATATATAAAATAATTCCATAATATATATTAAAATTAATCAATAATGAATATCAATTACTGTAAAATCTGATGTATAACATGCACTTTTAACACAAAAAACAGGATCGAAATCTTGAGTGAGCATTATACACAGGGTATAAAAATGAGAGCTATAAAAATAAAAAAAAGAGATAAGCATAGAAAAAACTAAACTTCTATATATATCGAAATACTGTTTCTTTAAAAGAAATGACAGTGCTTATGAACTTTAAGGGTTGTAGTTCTAGAAATATATTATTGCTTTCTAAGGCTTGGAATAATACCTCAAATAAATGACTTCAAAGCATAAAAAGTATTGTGCACATAAATGTTGGGTTTCTTTGTCAAAAGAGGGTGCTTATTATACAGTGAATATACCGAGAAATTAAAATTTGCAGCTTGAAAGTATAGGTGTGCGTTATATGCCGGATTTTACGGTAATAAGAACTTATAACTTTTAATATTCTACAAACTGCGAGTTCCATTAATGAATTTCATTGAACAAGGAATGCTTAAAAATACATTATTTAAAAGTAAAATAAAGTGGAAAGGCTCAATTTGCAGCAATAATTAAAAGCCCAGCTCTCATATTCTTTAAGAAAATTGTCCTGATATTCACCAATATTAAAAATAACTATATTTGAAAATAACACAAAATAGAACAAAAGACTGAAGCCTTGAAGAATAATTGCAAAGAAAATCATTAAATTTTTGAAGAAAATGAATCAAAATCTGAAATTAATAGAGTTACCATGAAAAAAAAACAATACAAATTAATTAAAATATACATTATCTCCATGGCACAACCACATTACCATACAATAAAAATATCAAGGTAACCATATTGTAATGTTATCACCCATCTTAATGAACATAAACAACAAGTTGGCACGTAGCACTCTCTGATATAAAATTAGGGAACTAATTTGATAACGGGGGTAATAGAGCAAGTGCTGCTTGTTGCTGGAATGAAATCCAATATGGCGGCCTAGCGGTAATTTAATGATATACAAACATTTTATAGAATTGTTTTGAAATACATTGAAATGTATTTCAAATAAAAAATATAGGAAGAGATTGCGAATAACCTAGATCAATCAATAAATAATGAATAATATTATGTAATAAAAAGTAACATGAACTAATAATAGTATTATAAGCAGCATATAATAATCTTATAATATTATTTTATCGTAATTATATATAATATTCATATAATATGATTTTATAACGGTTATTAGAAATAATAATTCTATAATATAATTAAATAGTAATTATTAAAAAGAATAATCGTCAAATTGTAAAAAAATAAAAATAATGCATAAGAGAACTCGTAATACATAACTATAAATAAACATAAGAATAGCTATAAATAAGATAATTATAAATAAATAAGATAATAATTATAATTAAATAATAACTATTATAAATAAATAACAATATTAATTATAAATAAATAACAAAATATGTAATAGTTATAAATAAATGCTAAAAGAAACAATTATAAATAACGATTATATAATGATTACGCATAGTAATAATTGCATTTTTTTTTCATTATGAATAAAATAATTACATAATGTATGCTAAAATTAATTTAGAATATCAATTACAAAGTAGTGAAAGCTTGCAATATGAAACTTGCACTGCAAGTTCCTTCAACGAGTATCATCGAACAAAGAACGTAAAAAAAAAAACATTTTTAAAACGAAAATAAACTATTTATAGCGATAATTAAAAACACAACACTTATTCATTTAAGAAAAAAATATTCTAGTACTCACTCATTTTAGAAATATCCATATTCAAAAGTAGCCCACAATTAAACAGAAGACGCAAATAGAAAAATTAAACTGAAAATGGTTAAATTTTTAAAGATATCGTCTGAAATTAAAGGGTTATAGCGGGAAAAAACGAATAAAAGTTATTTCTAATATACGTTTATCCCCATAGCAACCACATCGACAGACGATAAAAATATTAAGCTAACCATGTTGTAATATTATCGCCCATCTTGGTGAACATAAACAACAGCTTGGCGCTACTACCCCCGATATCAAATTAACACGAAAATTAGTACCTAGATCATAAAAATGTGAACATAAATGAGAACAGTGTGGGTTGCACAGCTTGTACGTTGCCCATGGAAATTTCAGGATATGTAGCAATAAAGTTTAAACAATAGCTTTTTAAAAATCTAAAAAATTTACTTGTTCATTAAAAATACTACACAGGATAATTTGAAAAATATTTTTATATTTATTAAACCAAATATTCAGAGTAAGTTTTGAAAAGGCAGATTATTCTATAGTCTTTAAAGAAATCTTTATAAAAACAACAACATAAAATCCTTTATGAAAAAAAAAAAATACTACTTCAATCAATATATAATAACACAAACAATTTATAAAATTTTAATTATTTGAACGATTTCAGTTACTTTAAAAAGAATAGAATTTATATGATTTTCTAATTTAGGTATAAAATGTCTAAACATACATAAATACTTTAAGCAATGCATTCATTAACAATGTTAACAACACAGAAAACAAGATATATGAAATCTACAAATAATGATAGTCAGAGTTAAATATATTACAAAAAACATAGGTACTTACGTGTTACACTCACTATCTATCAATTTCGTCAAATCAAAAGATATCGCCATATGCTGCGATACACAGCCAATAGTGGAAACCATTCCTGCGCACATTTGAACCCAGTAATAATAACAAGAATAGCACATGACGACATTTTTTTTTTAAATTGGCAATCTCTATTAATTAGGTGAAATTGGCCAAAGGTAAAATAGATAAGTACCAAAAAATACCTAGACTCAAGCATAATATAAATATAGTGATTGATTAAAAAAAACTATGCGTGAATGCTTTTTAAAATAATTATGCAGTCATATTTCAACAAGAGGACCATATTATATATTGAACACTAATAAATCAATATCATAAAATATTAAATCAAGAACCAGTTTTAATTAAATCCAATCATATTTAAATCACAGAACAAATAAAATTAAATAATTTTTTCTTACCTCACTACAAATATATGCTAATATGCACACATTTTTACAGTTCTAATACCTAAATAATGCCAAAATATTATCAATTTTGGTACTTAGCATTACCACAGACAAATTGGACCTATGTGCCAGTTTCCACCAAAATCTTACTGATTGTTTTTTTCTCAAATAAAACACCTAAGAATCTGTTGTTATTGTTTTCTTTTGCTGTTATGATATTATGACGCCATTGAGGTGGTGCAACTTTGCCTGCAGTGAGAGTAATACGCAAGTACCTCAATTTTTCTTAAATTAAGAACTTAGATTTTCAAAAATTTAAATAAATTAGAGTTTCTTAACAGTATGAGAAGAGTTAAATCAAAATTTTGATCATTAATAAGAACAGCTGGTTGGTTGATTATACAAAAAATATTTTAATGTATGTTTGATATAAAATGAACGGCAAGTTCAAATGCTACATAAAGTTTCAATGAACCCCAATTAGAACATAAAGCCAATAACAACTAACCATCAACTACAAAACAAAAATTATTTTTTTCAAATTCTGTTCATTATTCAATAAAGCAGTACTCTTTTGTAAAAGAAAATGTAGTTTTGTCAATTTTTTAACCCAATTTTTTCTTGGATCTAAAATGGACTCTGCATAAACTAAAAAAAATTTATTAAAACAGTATTATATAAAACTAAAATGAATGTTTTTGTTCTCATTAAATACAACATAACGAAGAATCACATACGAATCCAATTTCCGTCGCGTCTTCGCTTGGTACATCGTAAGAATTTCACAAATGTAAATTTTAAAACAAACATTTTTTTTTCTATTTTCATAGTACTTTACATATAATAATAATAAAAGTCAACGAACTTACAAATCATTCTGGAGAAGATAAATCGCTAACAATTGGCCATACACTTGAGGAGAGGCAATTCCATCTGGTGACTAAAATAAAAAATTCAAATAATTTAACTGAAAATATCGAGACATACTTTGGTATAAAACGCTAAATGCTTCCCACATAAAATACTTCACCTCCAATTCTTGTCTTTCCAGCTCAGAAGCCATATCTGAATACTGCTGTATAGATGGATCTCCAGCGCACAATAAACGTGCTTTTTCAATGGTCATGATGAAAATTCAGTTTGTCCTTCAAAAAAAATAAGCAAGACCTTATTTTTTGAAGTAAAACTTATATAAAGTTCTAATTTTCGATTTAAAGCGCAATGTGACAAGCGGTTCTTTTTTCCGCTATCATAAAAATAACAAACAATTATCTTTCATGTATTGCCAGTTGAATTAGAATAAACAGTAAGATATCGGAAGTTAAAATAGCAGAAAAAGATTAGAGAAATGGTCTGAAAATATTTTAAGCAAAAAATTTCGAGGATGTTTTATTGTTCATGCGTAGTAGCTTATTATATATAGTAATAAAAAAACAAACTTTTTACAATTTTCTTTAGTTTTTTTTTTTGGAAGTAAAATTTATCATATGAGATATAAGAAAAAATATCAAGCATAAAGAAAATAGATTATATATGAGTCAATTATATTTTCCCCTTTTACTTAAGAAGATATTCCTCGCGTAGCTTCAAAATGCAACATTAATAAACACTCACTCTCTTGTTTTGCTCTATTACATTTACAATCAATCAATCAATGGAGGAAATGTGATCTTACGAAAAGTGGAATAAGTGTTGATTTCTCGTAAGCTAAAACTTTCGGATTGGGAATGTAGAACAATGGAAAAATGTTAGTAAAATAATTTTCGCTTTCTTCCATTATTCTGTTTTAATATATAGTTTCCAACATCGATAATGCAATCTATCACAATTGCTCCGCTCCTGCTCACACCTGTATATTTTTGTTTCAAACTTAAATGAAGGGATAATAGCCTAAGTTGAGCTTTACATTCCTCCCAGTAAAAAATGAAAATAAATAAATCTTTTAAATGAAGGGGAGCAGAATAGAGAAACATAAAATTTTTGAAAGCCTAAAAATAAATCCTAAGAGTTTACAAAAGAGTTGTACGTTAAATATTATGTACAAATTCAGCCAGATCTTTTCTAATAAAAATAAATGTAAACAAGAACATATTTGCACATAAAAATACATGTGTAAATTTTTTTGCAATTATGTTATGATAATTATAATTTAAATTATATCAGATTTTAAGAATCTCATAATTTAAATATCTAAATATATATCACATGTGTTAAAATACAATGCATATATATATATATATATATATTGGTGTTTAGCTTAGTAGTATTTCGTAAATTTCAAATGCAGAATATTATTTCAAAGAAAAAGCACAAATTTTATACCTGTAAAGTAAGATAAAAATAATAGAACTCTCAGTATTTAACAGTAAAATGGTTTGTGATCTGATTTGTATGTGTTATACTATATCTTCCTTTCTCAATATATGCTCATTAAATTTCAATAAGTAGAAAAAGTTACTGTTTAAGTAAAAGTTGTTGCAAACTCAATAATTTTAATTCATAAAACTTTAAAAAATTATTGTATTGGAATGGTTTGTGAAGAACATTTTTATCCTATTTCTGCAGTACATAGTTGAAAAGCTAACCAACAATTGATATTTTTTATGTATGTAAATTATTTGTACAACATTGAATAATATTTGGTATCTTTATAAGAAACAAAAGTTGTCCAAATTTAAAACATGAAAATAAAAAACAAAACTGTAGTAATCCAAATAAATTTCATTTTAAGTGAAAAATCTCATTGCATATATTAATTTTTTTTTTAATGTAGATTTAAAAAATAGATGTATATGTAACATAATTATAAATAGATGTACATGTATTTTACGAGAGATACTGTTCCAAACAATATCCCAAAATTTATTTAAAGTTTTAAAAAGTCAAAATTCTTAAATTCAGGTATAGTATCTAAACAAAATTCTTTTAGGAATGCATAAAACTGTGAAATAAATACTAATTTGCAAAAAATATTTTTGTCATTCACAAATGAAAACTTGAATAAATATTAGAACAATAATATTACTTTCACATGTAATAATTTACTTATAAATTTTGTTTATTAATAATTTATGTGTATAAAAATTCTTTCAATACCATGATTATATGCCCTTATTTTTTCGTTACTTATATATAATTAAGGTCTATAAAAATATATTAAATAAAATTCCTTGTAAGTGAAAAAGAGGATGGTAACTAACTTTAGTAAATAGTATACATTAAGAAATCTAAGAAAAGTATGCCTTGACCAATATTCAGTATTTTTCATAATAGTTAATTCTTGGTTGCATGTAATAATTGCTAACAAAAGTGGTAAAGGTTACATTGTATATTAGCTTGCTAGTGATTTTTTAGTTGGATTACATTATACTATAGTTAAAAGCTATCTTTATTTTGTAAATTAAAAACAAAACCTGTCATGTATTAAGTTTTTAGCTCCTTGAATTGTTTTTGGAAAATTTATTAAAAATTCTCGAGAAAGATGTTTGTATTGTGATTGGATATATCCAGTTTCGATTACAAAACAAAGTAAAAAATATTTTAAAAAAACAATAGTTTTGTGTGCCTGAATTTAATAAATATGTACTTAAGAGGATATTTAATGAGCCTTACTATTGTGTTATGTTGTAATTTTGGTACTTTTCCATTTTGCTGGTGCAGATTTTATTGGCAATGGCACACAGTATGTACAATTGTTCTAGGCAATGCCCAAGTTTTCATTGGTTTTTCATTCATTTTTGACTTATTTAGAAAAAAAGATGTTACTTTTAAGAAAAGTCCATGATGGTTTTAAAAATGTACTGTTAAAAAGTTACTCGGAGGAATATTCCATTTGGCGTCAGTTGTATAATTTTGGCAACTTTTTTCTTTTGCCCATGCGGGCGAAATGGAAAAGCACGATAATTCCCCCCCCCCCCTCATTGCTGTGTACATTAAAATATGAGGTATGTACATTCTTAAACAGAGCAACCAGTGTTTTCTTATTTCATAACTTCATGGTTAAATGAAAATTAAACTTAATACATGAGGCAAAAGTTTTTTCAGAGAAAATAGTGTATTTTTATATTTTAGTGAATGATTTATTCTTTCTAGTGAAGGTGGAAGAGATAGATGAAACAACTGTCATTTCATCATTTCTTTAGGAAGTTAAATAAAGAAATAAGATACAAAGGTCAATTTTGTTATTGAACATTCCCAAAAATATATGTGCAAATGATATGTTTCTATAAATAAACAAACTTTTTTTTTTATTTCAGGAGAAGACATACCCTAAAATCCATCTTTTTGTACTGCATTTATATATGGCTGTTGGCAGTTGGTTATTTTTTAGGCGTATTGCACAGTTTCCATAGGTGCAATGAAAACACATCCATCTTAAATCCCAGTGTAACTAGTGATAGTACGGAATTGTTAATTCAAAAACACGCTGCTTTCTTTGTTGTTGTGATATTCAGTGCTCCTGCAAATTATGAAAGACGACTAGCTATCAGAAAGACATGGCTTTCAACAAAAGGAAATTTAAGCATCAAACATTTCTTTGCTATAGGTACAGCCTCTTTAGACTCACATCAAAAGGAAGTGTTATTAAAAGAACACACTGAATATGACGACTTATTGATTCTTGATTCGGTTAGTGATTCCTTTTCAAAACTATCTGGGAAACTTAGAGCAATATTTCGGTGGCTTGACAAACATGTTGATTTTACTTTTCTTCTCAAAGTTGATGATGACAGTTTTGTTCGCTTGAATGCTTTGTATTCAGAATCCATCAAACAGCCTCATGAAAGACTGTATTGGGGATTTTTTGATGGCCAAGCAAGAGTGAAAACTAAAGGAAAATGGAAGGAACATACTTGGTTTTTATGTGATCGATATTTACCTTATGCAAAAGGTGGTGGATACTTACTTACCAGTGATTTAGTTCATATTATAGTTATAAATTCCAACTATTTATCTTTGTATCAAAATGAAGATGTTGCTTTAGGCACATGGTTAGCACCTTTTGACATTAAAAGACTACATGATCATCGATTCGATACAGAATTCATGTCAAGAGGGTGTTTTAATACTTATTTTGTTACTCATAAACAGTCAACTTCAATGATGATTGCAAAATTCAATAACTTCATTCAAACTGGGAATTTGTGCCAAACTGAGTATAGAGACAGAAATTCATATCATTACAACTGGAATGTGCTTCCATCGTTATGTTGCATCAGAAATAACAGTCATATTCCATAATTTAGAGAAACAAAAGAATGTAATAACTCCATGTTTATTATATTGTGCTAATATATTAAAATACTTTAAAATAATAGTTCATAATCCAAGATTTGTAGAATTTACTACTTAATACAGTTTACGTGATTATAAGAACAAATGAATTACAAACATTGTTAATGAAAATTTTGTCTTTGTTTTACAATTTATTTTTGTCATTTTCTTGTGACAATACAAAAGTTATTGGTAATATACCTTGCAAGTTTAAACCATAGTTAAATGATAAGGACAAGTCTGAGCAGGCACCTTCTTACCTTACTGCACAAACACGAGGATTTAAACCCTTTTTATATGTGGTTGCTGTTGAAACTTTTCTAACTACTTTATCCTTTTAAGTCTGTTACTTTACTAAATAGGCTAGTGCAGCCTGTTGATAGATTACATTGTTATTGATGTGCATTCTTGTACATTGAATCTCTTATTGCTCTCATCACCTTTTTGCATATCTATATATCTTCCTTACATTAGAATCAATATTTTTTATAATTAGTGCATTAATTACATTTAGTTAGATAACATCTTTAATGACATGATTAATTCTAGGTGTTTTTTTTTAAAAAAATAGATCAGTAAATACTAATGTATGATATAAAATTTAATTTTCTTTTATTTTATTGACTAAATCTAATTGAAACTTATTTTATGATCACTTAGTTGTAATGTCAATGTTGGTTATACTAACTTCAGATTTTTTTTTTTTCATATGACTTGTAGACCAGTGGTTTTCAACTCATGGAATTTCATTCCACACATACACACTTAATAGAATGTATCTTAAATAATATTTAAAGTAGATCAACATGTTATGGGTACTTTATGTAAAAGCTGTAAATATAATTTGTGATCCAAGTGTTACTGACCCATTTATTATATTTTGCTCCCTCTTTGTTGTGTTTTTCCTATTTAGTTTTGCAAGACATAGCACTAATGAATATAAAATTATTTCGTAGAGCACGGAATAGAATATTCACAATAGAGAAATTTTTTTAAAATGTTCTTTATATTATAAAAGTATGGCAGAATAAATTTAATATGTATAGATATAGTTTTAAGTTTCGACTGGATTGAGCTTTAGATACTTGTAATTATACAAACTTCATTGAGAACATGAATCCAATTTGCATATATATTTATAATTATTTTGATGACCACTGGTGTAGATTTTCTTTTGGAAGTGGATTGGTACATATGAATAGAATAACTGTGTTTAAATCTATCAATAATTGATAAGGAAAGAAAAATGAAGAGCTAATAAATTAAATAGTTTTACAATAACAAAAAAATGAACTGAAATATATATATTCTAATTTTTAGTACTCATTCTCAAAATTTTTATGTAATGCAATTAAGAATTCAAGGGTCTTTTTAGACTAGTGATGGTTATGTCCTTTGAAATTAATTGTTGCTATCCTATCTTAATCAGAATGTATATTAAATTATTTCATTGGTAGTTTACTTTAGTTTTGAATAAGTGATTTTCCTGTGATGAGTTTGTAAATTTTGTTGTAATTGATATATTAGGAAATATCAATAATTCTTACCCGTGTAATATAATGTATTTTATATGTCATTAGGCAAATTAATTTATTCTGTATGCAAATGTGTGTATATATATTATTCATATTGTATGTCATTGTCTTTGTAATGTTATGATTAAATTTTTTTCCCAATGTTATACAACTTTATCTTTTAGCATTTAAACAAAAGCATCCATTGAGCTGTATAACAGTTTTTATTTAAACCATTTAAAAATATTGCATTAAGTTTTGAATAATGCATTAAAATAATGAAAACATAAATATCACATTCAGAAACATGTATCAAATAATTTAAGTTATTCACAACTCTCTGAAAGATACATTAGAATGAAAATAAATTTAAAGTGACAGAGGTCCTTCAGGGTTTTGAGAAAATGGGAATAAAGGTTTCAAATGGATTTGCAACATCATGTTTGAAAATGCAGCTTTAATCAGGAAGAGCTTAACTTTACATAATTAATTTGGGCCTGGATAATTTTTAATTAAATAATTCTTTAGTATATAATTGGTACTTCATTTCAATTATTTTCTTTATAATTGTATGAACTATATTGAAGCACATATTTTAAAAGAATTTAAATGTATGAATTAAACTCAAGCTGCAATGTTTTATTATTGATTTTTAATATATAGAAAACAGATTCAGTATAGCAATCATACTAGATATTTAAAATAATGGGCAAAATGAACACATAAGTATGTAAACTTTGAAGAATTAGTATTTTCTTTTTGAACACGAAAGATTTGTGAGGTAGGTATGCTTTTTCAATCACTGGGCATTGTGAATGCAGTATCAACCTACAGTAATTTTATAACAAATACTTACAAAATAGCAATTTGCAATAAATATTTCTTGGCAAATTCAATTTTCTATTCGCTGATGAAACAAATTGAAAATTTTGAAATTTTTTTTTAAAAAAAACAAGTTATTTAATGCTTTATATAATCATCCTTTTAAAAAAATACATAATTTGTTTTCACTAGAAATAATTTTTAAACATAAGTAGTATAATTTACAATTATCATTTCTAACATAATATATTAAAAAGCTTTGTTACAATACATTTAATTTCAGTTAATTTTATCATACAAAATTAGCAGCCAATCAGAGAAAAGTAAAGAATGCCACCTCCCTGATATACCTGCTCATGCAAAATATGTACACACATATATCAACAGTTTCTTAGGACAGCAAATAATTCACACATTTGAGTTTACCTAAATATGTACAAAAAAAAAATAGTGTACAATAATTATTAATTTTCAGTAAAAGAACATATGTCTGGTTTACGAATATTTAAAAAAAAAATTCTGAAATTTTTAGATTCAAAAACATGTGGTGAGTGATGCTATTGATTTCCAAGTAAAACAAAACTTCAGTGACAAATGAGTTAGCAAATTAAAAAATGCACAACATATATTTTTACACATTTAACATTAAAATGAAATATATTTATAATCTCATTTTGTATGTCTGATAGTTCAATGTCGTCATTCATGACATGATAAAAACTTTCATTTTTAGCTGGTGATTGTAAAACGACAAAAACTTTTAATTTACAAAGAAATTTTACACTCTCCTATGTCTAGAGAACAAAGCGTGATAGTGCAGTCCTTTGGCTCTAAAGTTTCATGCTGCACAACATTTACATTGGAATCTGCGTTTGCTCACATATTTCAAGTGTAGAAATGAATGCAAGGTCTTTGGCTTAATGAATATTCCTTTTTAAATCCATAATCAACTATATATATTTTTTAATAGGACAGAATGTCAAGCTACTCCAAATAAATTTTGAGTATTTGTAGTTTGGAATGGCTGTAGCTTGAGATCACAGATACGAAACTTGCCACTTTTTTTTGAGCGCATCACTCATTCTTTTTTCCCCATTTTATTTTATACAACAGTAATAATTAATTCTAATTTCTGTCTAGTCTCAGCTGTCTCCTTGAAGTATAGAAACTAAAGTTGAGGCTGATTTATGAAGTATTTCTGCCCATCTTGCAGGAGTTGTCATAGTGAGTTGTGGCACTAGAAAAGAATCGTACAGTTCGGGTTGCAAAATGTTCTCGTCTACGGGCTTGCTTGGACTGTTACTATCATTTTTGACAGGGAACAAATCTTCCTTCTCCAAAGAACCTAGTCGTTGACGTTTTGCAGGATGATAATCGGTGGATGTTGTTGGTGACTGTTGGTTTTCATCTGCATAGAAATTTAAATAATTATTAAAGAGAGAGAAAAAATAATGCAAATACAGTCGAACCTCTATTCAATGAAGTCACTAAATCCCCCCCAAAAAAGTCTGTTATATGGAAAATTCGTTAAATAGAGATTCATCTTTTAATATACTTCAGAAACCATTTTAAAAAAATTTTAAATTCATAAATACTATATATTTTTAAAAAAGTAATTGATCACACTTTTTTTTAAAGAAATTAATATCTATTCATTTTATATATTTTACCATCAAAAAGAAAAACGAGAGGATTAGAAAGAAAAAAACGACCAGAAATGCATGGCATTTTCAATTTTTAAAAATTAATGACTTTTTAAACAACATTTTCTAATTTTAAGCTTATAAGTAATTTTAAACATACACTACCATATGCGTCCTTAAGTTTAATAACTGATGAAATCTATTAATTTTACTAGAGTTTTTTTTGTTTCAGAAATGATGGCAATATTTCATAACTCAAGGTAAGTTAGACACCTGGTAAAACCAGTTCAAGGAGATTGATCACCATAAAATGTGTTAAAAGAGAGAATAATTTGAAAATTATACTGAAGTATTTTAAAAATAGGGTAAAAAAAATTAAATCACAAGAGAAAAAGTTCATTAAACAGAAAATGCACTTCATTATTTGTAGGATATTTTACGAAGAAAATAGTAAAATGCTCTTGGGTTCCAGGAAAAAGTTTGCAAAATAGAGGTTTGACTGTATATAATAGTAGTTAAAGTAGGAACATTGTACGATTGATATGTGTACAATATCATGTGAAATCAATACATTTATTACTTTCTTATCACTTTATTATTTTTTTTTAAAGCAGAAACAAGAATCTATCTGTTTCTAATTTGTATGCGAAATAGAAAACCCCCTCTTTATTTTAATTACATAACAAGCAACTATTGTTTTTCTTGAAGTATTCAAATGCACGATACCTCAACATGATTTTATTTCTTTTTAAATGGATTAAAATAATTTTACGCTACTCACTTAATTTAACAAATATACATTTAATACAATACTAGTTTTAAAATACATATATCAGAATATTTTATGCTTAAAAAAAACTTTTTCAGTCATGGTATATATGCACACATTATCATTTTATATTTATACTAGCTGACCCCACCCCGCATTGCTGTGGCTTTGTTTTAACATGTTCATTTAATACTATTCTAAGCTATTCAATGCAGTCAAATTAATTTTTGCTTACAATTTTGGAGCCCAATCGTGAGCAAATTCAGCCGCTAAAGAGAATGAAAATTCATAAGCAAGACTCGAACGCAAAGCCATTCCACCTAATTTTGGCAATATCCTTCAAATGTATGGGAGTTACTGAAATCTGATTTCAGATTCTCGTTTCCCATCCCTAGACGCAACGAGGGACTACTTTCGGCTCTCCTGAGCCAGCAACTTCAGTCACTGGAAAGGGGCATTAGGGTCATCCAGCATTATTCATAATGTTACAGGAATTTCTAATGCCCGATTTCAGATTCTCAACATCCCGAAAATGATCAGAAAAGTACTTTACATCAGGGTTCCCCAACCTTTTTATCGCCGCGGACCAGTCAATGTTTGTTAATTTTACCACGGCCAGCTGAGGGGGAGGACGTTGATTGTTTATATTTTAGACTGTTTAGATTTAATTATTTTAATTTAATTGTATTTAATCATAACTTTAGAATAAAATATAGCTACATCAAAAAATGAATGTAAAGTGATTTAACAAGGAATATAAAGTGATTTTCATAAAAAGTAGCCCAAATCCAAGAAAAATATACCACAGTACATAAAAGGGAAATAATTTAATGTTTCTTGTGCAGGCCGGTAGTATTTGATCCATGGAACGGGGGTTGGAGACCACTGTTTTACATGTTCCAAGATTTTTTTGAGGAAAGCTCCTGTCACGGTCCTCATAAAAGACAGTTGTCCAGAATTATATGGCAAAGTTGGGACAATTTCTCATATCGGATATCAGATTCAAATTGCATGTCTCAAAATACACCAGGGATCTTCACAGTCCAAAGCTTTTAAGGTAAGCCCCTGCCAGGGTGTGTCTAAAATACAGTCATCCTGCATTATCCAGCAAAGTTGCAACAATTTCTTGTATCAGATTCAGATTGCCCATCTCAAAATACGTCAGGGATCAAGTTTTCACGCTCCAAGGCTTTTAAGGTAAGGCCTAGGCAAGATGTGTCTAAAATACGGTTGACCAGCATTATCCAGTAAAGTTACGGGTATTATTGGGATTCAATTCAAAATTTGGATTCCACACCTCGAAATACATCAGGCTCTAATTTTTCATGCCCTTTGGTCTACAAAATCCACTTCCGCAGGCACACACGCATTTCGACATTTTGCAAATTTCCCCGTTTCCCGGATTCTACTAATTTCCAGCAACAAAAAAATAATGATGTCATAAACTGAGATAAAAACTATCTTACATTTTAAGTTGGATGATATGACACACAATATGCAAAATTATGTTAGGATCAGTTGAGTAGTTTGGGAATCCATTGCGGACAAACACTGCAACACAGGATTTTTATATATAAAGAAATGCCACAATGAAAGAAAAAGTAATTAATACGAAAAATGCACTTTCTCTATTCCTCAATATAAAGTCTATTGATCTTAAAATAGAAAGATCAATTCAAGTTACAGAAGTTAAAATAATATTCCACATTACAGTCCAAGAAGTAAGCATACAAAGATATCTTCTATTGTACATAAGCAATACATGTTCTGAATATCAAAATTAGATCAACTTCACACAAGCAGTCAACTTTGGAACTACTGTGTTACTGGAATTAATTTAAATCATGTTATATTGAAGTTCAATTATTCTTAGGCATTATTTTATCTGAGTGACCAACTCTTAACAAACGAAGACAGAATAACTTTCAGGGTTGGATAGTAAAAACTGTTTATCACAGCTATACATATTCACATATAATAGGAGGAAACTGAAAAATATCCCTCTACATTAGCAGGACTAATGACAAATCCTGTACTCTTGAATTACAGTCTATAAAATAAAAACATTTGAGCAGATATCTTACCAACAAATTTCCACAAGTTAAGTTTAAGTTTCATTTAACAAGCAGCAACAACCCCTATTTTGTACAATGAATCTTTGGTAGAATCAGGACTCGAACATGACTCAAATATTGTCACCCATGAAACTGTTGGAAATGAAGTAATTCAAATTCTTAAGTGACCATGGTATAATGGTTGCCCAAATGAAAAGTGGACATATGCAATAGCATCAGAATGAGTGAAGCTATAGCAGAGCCACCAAACAGGGACACGAAGGACGGTAGGAAGTGTACACAGCATACATTGTTTAACAAAAGACCTGTTAGTGGTAGAAAAAATTAATCAAAAGTAAAGTTGTGTCATATCAAGGATGCATCTAGATCAGCGATACTCAACCTGCAGCCCACCAAGCCTTTTTAAATGACCACAGGTCATGACCCATTGCTCTAAAAAATTCACTAATTTTAGAACAATGTATTAAAAAATTTGGTGGTTAATTCTTTGACAAGAAATCAAATATATCAATTTCGCTGTTGATGTTGTATGACTGCGAATTGATATTCTTTTTCTATTTGTAATGATTACAGTAAGTGATAACAGACAACAGTAGACTAATGATAATTTTAAGGGTGGAACTAAATTTTAACAATCTTTCGTACCTTGCAAGCAAAAAATATTCAAACGATTTGGAGGTTGACTGTTTTGTAGTGAAAAACAAACATGGATCAGCACTTGTTTGATTTGTCACAAAAGTTCTGTATTTAAAAATACCAGTAAACAGGAATCATTCAATGACACTTTTCTTCCAAGAGATGTAAATAGGCTTCATTGAATATTCTTGGCAACAGAAACAAAGTGTTTTGTCAGTAGTAATGTCACAGCAGTAACCAAGACATCCTATGAAGTTTGTCATATTATTGGTAATCATTTGAAACTGTTTACTGGTGCAAAAATTGTGGAGGAGCTTTTCTAAAATTCTTTTAATTTAGTGTTAGTGACAAAAATAAAAAATATATATATAAAATAATAATTGAAACAAGCAAAACAGGAGTTATAATATTTTGACCAATTTTCCACAATTTAAATTTCCAATGTTATCTTTGCCTTAAAGCATTCCTCCCCTCCCCCGTTTGACCTCATGTTGCGGCCCGCGTGAAATAGCTAACATGTATGCGGCCCAGCAGAAAAAAAAGTTGAGTACCCCTGATCTAGATCAAAGTACTGTGTTTTGAATTGCAGGAGGTTAGTTTAATGTGGATATCTATTGATGAACAGAGGCAGTCTACAGCAAGCACTGTTTAGGTTGAACGTCTTGGAACAGTTGGTGTAAAAGTTTTCAAGAAGGGCAACAAACGACATCGAATCTTCATAACAATGCCCACATGTCTTTTGTGAAACCAAGGCAACTTCAAAAAAATCAATTGGGAAATGTTAGAACACCCACCATACAGACTGGATTTGTCACCCAGTTATTTCTAGACCACTTAAGACAGTATTATGTTTCTATTTGGACAATGGAGTGAAGGAAGCTGGACAGGACTTCCTCAAGAATCAACCACATTCTTTCTGGAGTGAAAATATAGAAAAACTGCCAAAATGATGTGACCTATGTTACAACCCTCAGAATGTTTTCTTTTGTTTTCTGATAAAAACTTTCTTTTTATTGATTTTGTCCACTTTTCATTTCGGCAACCCTTATAGATGGCACAATTGTAAACTAGGTATATAAGCCTAGATGGTAAGCATTTTTGGATGGATGTTTTTTAAACAAGTGGATTTCAAATAAATAGTGTTATTGACTTTGCCACTTAATATAAGGCAACTATCCTCCAATATTGCACAGGCCCAAACACATACAGGTCCAGATAGGAATACCAGTCCAAATAGTCCAGTTCTTTACCAGTTAGGAAAAACCAAGATTATTGCATTCAGCTGTAAATAATTAAGTAAGGAATATAGAGCAAGTTTAATAGGGCCAGAGAACAATTTAGATGCAAAGTGAAAATACTGCATGTATCTGAAGAAAGCATTTCCTCATCCAATCGTATATTGAAGTGACACAAGTGTATTACTGCTAGACAAAGGTTCCAGGGAACTTTTTGAAAAAATTGAACCCACAGTTAAACATACTTCAGAAAGTAAACAAACTAAGAAAAGTGAGAATTTATGCTTCTAATTATCAAGTGGCAGAATAGCCCATGCATTGAATTGGTCAAAACAGATGGTAAAGTAGCTTGGAATATCTTAAAACAGAATTTTAAATTTTCCTTTAGAACTCTTCTTGCTGAGTTGATTGACAAAGTTTAAAATATGCAGTTAAATTAAAATGAATCTCAGAATCTTTACAGCAGAGTATCTCAGAAAAGACAAATTATAAAAGAAAAAGGATACAAAATTTCAGAGCTTTTAGTGTTTATCAAAAAAATGAATCATGCTAATAGATAGCAATGGAATTGTCCAATTACTATATTACTCAAAAGATGAAGAACTTAGAAAAAAATAACTTTAAGAGGCAACTCATAAATGAATTAGGCAGAATTTCACAATGGCAGAAAGATTTAGAAAACATTCATAACGTTTTCAATTTTAAAATTTAGTTATCAAAATATATATATACAAATACAAAGGGGTAACATGTCCAATTGTATCAGAGAGGAATTATACTGGATCAGTAAAAGATCATGAGAAAAGAAAGTGAAATATCAAATGGAATATGCAATCACAGGGGGGAAGATTGTACATTATATAGTTGGCTTGAAAATCAGAAGCATGAATTTCAGTCATGCACAATAATGTGTACATTTTGATATGTGGAGACCTGCACTTACCACAACTCTGGGATTATGAAGCTGGTTATTAAAGAAAGCCCTTTATGGATTGTGTCAATCTAGCAAAGAGTGGGATATCAAATTAGATGTTCTAAAAACTTGAAATTTATGAAGCTACACTAGGTTAATTGTGTGTATATCAGTGCCAGTTTATCCATTGGGTGCAGATAGGTTGGATCCAACAGTACCAAGGGGGCCCGTAGATCTTCTGTGCCCAGGGCCCAAAATGAGCTTAAACTGGCACTGAATTCTATTGATACATGCAGATTATACAATACTTCTTGGTAAATAAAAATATGATACTGCAGAAAAAATTAGTTTAAATCAGTTAAAAGATAAGGAAAAATTAAAAATCTTTAATGGGTAGATTTTGAAGTAATTCATGGAAAAACTTGTCAACACTAGATCACTCATTAATAAATTAATAGATCAATTTCACAAGTTACCAAAATATTTTGCTGATCTACCCAACTTGGTAGTTATCACTACCAAAAGTTGAGCAGAATGAAATACTTTGATGGAATTGTGAGTAAATTTCCATACATCTTCAATTAGATTCTGATCTTTCTTTACTAACAAAAGTATACTATATATTTCTTATGCACCAAGTAATGTCTCACTAACGTAATAACCAAAGTTCAATAAATATTTACTTTTATATTCTATTCCTTATACAGCAGTGATAGGTTTCATGCACATAAAATTATTTCATACCTTTAATGCTATCTGTAACTTTTTCTTCAAAGTTATCTTCTTGTTTCACCTCTTTTTCTTCTTTACAATTAGATGAATTACAATTTTCTGTTTTAGTTAACTGCTCACAATGTTCAATTAAACGATTCATAATTTTTATAAACTCTTTAGGAACTTCTTGAGGTTGCTCCACAGAAAAGATGAGACATAAAGCTCTTAAATCCTAGGGGGGAAAATTGATTTTAATAATTATTGATGATTATATTGTTTCAATGTCATTTGCATTTTATTAAATTATTAAGTACTAAAATCTTACTTGTAGAATAAAAGACAAACATCATATATTTTTTAACAGAGAAATTCTTCTACTATAAGAGATTAATTTTATGGGTAGTATTAGGTTTTAAATCAAAATATGCTGCGATAACCTAATATAATTTTCATCATGAAAACTTATAAAATGCATTTAAAGCACATTATGCCTTTAACACTTTTTTATACAATTTTTTTAGAGCTAAATATATAATTGAAGTACAAATATTGAAATTTACTACTTAAAAAAATCTATGTTATATATTTATAAAAAAAACTTATAATTGATTAACAGTATTATAACAGAAATGATAAATTTAGAAGCCACTGCTTACTCCATTAAGTTTATATGGTTGTTTTGATAAATCTGATTCTTCAAATGATTTTACGAAAGATGTCATTAGTGATGAAACTAGTTTTAGCATTTGGTCATTGACAACTTGACTTGAAACCTAGAAAAATAAATAAGTAACGATGTATTAAAAAAGCAGTTAAATTTAATAGGAAAGGAATGTAAAATAACAGTAAGGATTAGAATTGAAGATGTATCAGAATAGGAATTTATATTAAACTTTTAGCATCAAGTAAAGATAGCCTTAAAAAGGTTTATTTTCAACATTAAACACTGCCAGTGGCGGACACTGTAACTCGAATTTTTAATGAAAGTAAACTTTTTCTTAATACTGTCATGTAATTTTTCCTCCATTCTTTTTGAACCGTTTTCTAAAGACCTTTCAGTGTTTTTGGATGCCATTTTCCTAAGGCTCATTTTAATAATCCTAAAGCACAAAAGTCCATTGGAGAAACATAAGGTGAATTTACATGTGTTTCATCAAATGGGAAACACTTTATTCCTATTTTTAATTCACTCTTTGCTAAATAAGCGGCAGCTGATTTAGACATGAGACAAGAGGCCTTGTCCATATTAAGCACAATTTTATCAATGTCCTTCCCATACAAGGTTGGAATTTCTTCATCAAATATTGGTTCTAAAATATTCTGATAGTAGAATGAATTAATTTTAGCTTTATTTGAGACTTTTTTGATTTTTAATTTGCCATTATTCGAATATCCTGTAACTATCATGAATCCCTTTGGGAACTTTACAGTACACAGAAGAAGCCTTTTTGTATGGTCATTCCTGTCAGTTGAGCAATAGAAAATTGATCTTTTACTACAGTCACTTAAGGGGACATGGTACGATTTATGCAAAAATTTTTAATTTAAGGATTTTTAATATTTTTTGGCTGCCTCCTATGTATGTATACTATGTTAAACATATTTTGTGCTCAAAATTTCATAAAAAGCTAGCCACGTAATTTTTAAAGGAAAAAACTTTAAATTTTTGAAGTGATTTTAAAATGCTACTCCTCCTACAAAAATTGACGTACACGCATGAAATTTGATTTACAAGAACATCAAACTATGTATAACAAAAGTTGGTATGGGTTTTGCGTTAACGTGATTGGTATTCTTACAATACTTCTTATGAATGTTTATTGAAAATTCCTTAAAAAATGTATAAATTCTGAGTTTAATTATTTTTTAAAAAATAAATATTGCTTTGATTCAAAAATGCATACCAACTTTTGTTACTTGTACTATTGGGAATGGGTAAAAAAAATTTCAAAGCATTAGGCGCAATAGAAAAAAAGCCTTAGCATTTTAAATGAAGACAAAATAGTTATTTTATCTTTCTAAGATACGGCAGTTTAAAGTTTTGATTTGCCATAGGGATGTGAATAAAAACGAATGTAAAAGCTATCATAATTCTGCGTTTTTTAAGTTTAGAGCTTTCAAATTTCAGGAGGTTATAGAAAAGTATATAAAGAAAAATTTAGGCTAAAAAAATTAAATTTGATTTTTTGACCAATTTTGGTCAATTGAATCGTACTGTGTCCCCTTAAAAATACCCATGCTTGATTGAGTGTTACTACAAATTTTCATTTTTCAGCAGCTAGGTGTTTTTTATATAATTCCTATAATTTGCTTTTCTTTCAGCAATATGTTTTTAAAAAAAGGAAATGAACTTTAGGTTTAAACATCTGTTTTAACTTTAAATCTTTATAAATGATTTTAATAACAGTGCCGGAACACATATCTAGTTTCGATGCAATGAATTTTTGAGTTGGCAGACTTTTTTTTAGGATCAGACTTCACTTTCTTGGTAGTTGCCTGCTTCCGAACAGTCTTGGGATGAAATTTCGTGATCATGTCTTCATTTTTATTTTCAGCTAGATATTTTTTTCCTTTCAAATTTAATATATTATAAATACCTTATACTGAAATGCAATAATCGAGATTGCTTTAAAATTTGTTGATGTGAATATTTTTCCTCGGAAGGTGCAATTATGTAACCTTTGAGCCATATATTAATTTCAGGAGCCATTTTTAAAATAAATCTTTTATTTTGCATTTCAATCAGAAAACCTCAGCAGATGATTCATTTGAAGTTGCCAAAGTTTTATCATTAAATGCAAACGAGAAAATGAATTACAAAATTGTTTCCATAAAGTGTGAATACCTTCTGTACATTAATATGTGGTTTATTTTCAGATCAATTGTTTATTAACATTGTACCCTGAAGTAACATTAGGACTACTGGCAACAAGCTTCATATTTCTGTGCCCCAGTCGAATAAAGACAGTATCAAAGTGAGGTACTTCAGCCTAAGCAGATTTTATGTGCATTAGTCCCCCTATACAGGGTGGGTATTTGGTGGCATCAGGGCTCAACCCTTTCAGGACAAAGGATGCAAACGTGTGTGCACCCCTAGGGCCCAAAGGGTTTTGTGTAGTTAAGCCTAAGTCCATAAAAATACCGAAATATAAATGCGAAATATAATGAAATATAAAATGCGAAATATAAAGCATGGCATATGCTTTATATATATCATATTAAAATATACTTTATTTACTTCAGCAACTTTCTGTTTAAGTACAAGTTTTTAAACATTTTATTGTCAGCATTTGTAAAAGTTGACCCTGTAAAAAAAGTAAGGGAAAAAAATAAAATAAATAAAAAAAAAGACATTTTGTCTACCAGATCTAATTATCCATTAAAAACTAGACTGCAAACCTAAATCGAATGCTTTAGCCAAAATAAATCTCTCATTTTTACTATAAACAAAAACCACATGTTCATTTCAAGAGCAATTGTAAACCACTCAATTCAAAAACATTCCATTCCCCTGATGTTTATAAAATAAAAACCATGTGTATGTGAGTAATATTTGTCTCATTTCGAGTAGCAGGCCAGATCTCCATGTATTTCAAATCTTATGGACATAGAATGCCATCTATTGCCAAAAAACAAGTTACAAAACATTCCAAGTGCTTAGCTCACCCGTGAGTCATTTGGCCTCTTCATGCTGGCTCATATTTGGGACGTTTGTCTCGAAGGGGTTAAACCTAAAATTCAACAGAAATGCAAGCTGCAACCATAACTACTTGGCCAGCTTGTTTTCAAATTCATTTAATTTTCCTATAATCTCTTTTCTATTCGATATTTTCAACAGAATGGCTTTTTAATTCTTCAAATGAAGAGATCACTGCAATGTGACAACATATCTATTGAATTATATTACACACAAGGAAATACATTTTTGAAGAGATTGTATAATTTTTTTATATATACATTAAGCAAATAACATATCACTTCTTACAAGTTGATTCAACAGTTTCTGGGGGTGAGGGAAAATTCAACCAGTTCTTTTTGAACACAACAAATGAAAGCATACATTCGTATTATGCAGTAAGATGTATATAAAATTAAAGAAAGCTTACCTTAGGTAATAAAATGGAAAACAATTGAAAAATGACTGGATCATTTAAAGATGGTCTTTCATCAATAAGAACCGATTCTAAATAATCAATGAAATAACTGCTACTGCACAAAAGTTGCATAAATTCTTGCCCAACCTAAAAAAGGAAAATCTTAAATTTAGAAAAAGTTCACATAATTAAATTGAAATACCTTTGATTGTGTGAAAGTTTTTTTTTTTACTAATCTTTTCATTCCAAAAATGCAAATGATTATTTCCTCTAAGATTAACTAATAATAATTTGTTATATGATACATCCACTTTCATAACATAAACCGGCATACAGCAAAAAAAAAAAAAGTTGATACAAGAGTTTTTAGGCACATTGCTTCTACAATAATGTATTCAAAAACTATCACAGCAACTTCTCTCTCATAAAACTGGAACAACTAAATGATATATTGATCACATCTTGAAAATTGCTTGTACCTTATGATGCATGTCATTCGAAAACATTTTATAACACGACCTTAAAAGGCTCTGCATACCCCTGTGTTAGATCTTTTCCAACTATCCCTTAATCAGCAGGATCACTTACTGAACATCAATGGCACATAGATAAGAATCAGATTAGAGCACTAGAAAATATAAAAATCTGGAGCAACAATCAAAGAAGGTTAGGCAAAATCTATCACAGGACTATATATCATTCCTTACCTAGCCAGGTATAAACATGCCTCACAGGTAGAAGAGGCTCCTCAAGTCACTGATTTTTAAATTCAAATTGAAACTGTTTGCTATTAATGAGTTCTATTGCTCTGAAATTGTCTTCATTTCAATCCACGTGTGTATTTTATGCATATTAATTTTTAAAAGAAACTAGCTTTCTTTACAAATTTATTTTTCACATACAATGTATGAATACAATTACTGCATTCTATTCCTAGCCTTTTTAAGAGTTGGAAATATAAAAATACAAGCTGACTTTTAAGAGAATAGCAATGTTTATCATAATATATTATTTTTCATATGAGTACATTTTTTACCCTTTATCTTTTTTATTTTGGTCTAACAGTCAGAGAACTATCTAAGAAAAGTAATTCTGAATGACTTATTTCAACTTACTGAAATATTCATTCTCCGTACATCACTTAAAAACAATACTTGTTTATAAGTATTTCTAAAGTAAAACATTTGCTTGAATATATGTAATTTCTAATACGAAGTAAATATCTAATAGTTCCTATACCATTTAATACAATATTGAGTAAAATTCAGTGATTTTACTTATAATAAACAAAATAAATGGAGTACAAGAAAAGTAAATGAATAACTTCCTGTCATTAAATCAAAAGTGCAATTTCCAAAAGTAGATTAAACTAAGGCTTAAAATACAATATTCATGTAACAATAAACTGAAAATAATATTCCCAAAACAAAACTTACGGTAGAATGAAAAAGATCTAACCACAGCTTAGGAAATACTGGTAAATGTAGTGGAATTCCTTCGATGGCAAGCATTGCACCTTAAAAGTAAACAGTTCAATTTACTCAATATACTCCCCAAAACACTATTACAATAAGAAATATAAATGTTAAGTGTCATACTTACTTAAACTGACAAGATCATTGGAAACAATTTCATTTGTAACAGCTACTCGACACAACACATCAACTAACTGGTGGTATGGCAGGTAAAAATTATATAACTGGTGGTCATAGTCTTCATCAACTCCCTAAAAATAATAATAATGAGAATCAAAAATAGTAAAATATAATTAGAATAGTGTTATAATCAACAATACAACTTTTGTTTCTTTAAAGTATGACAAGTATTTATACAATTACTCTAATCACAAAACTTCTGGAGAAAAAATTTCAGTTTTGTTAAAAATAATACTAATGATTACATTTAAATATTGCAGATTTAAGAAAAGTATTTTCAATTTGATATAATACAAGTTTCTAAAAAAATCATGATCTATAAAAGTTATAACAACAAGAGAATTTATTTATTGCACCTTCAACTCAATAAACATTAAATAGACATTAAGAAAAAAAAAATGTTTTGTTATATCTTTCATATATTAGTTTTAACATATAATTACAATAGAAAATTTAAAAAAGAATTAAAAATTAAAATATATTCTTAAAGAGAAAATATTTGAAAAATTTAAATTCTACACCATTGCATTCAACATTGAAAAGAGAAACACACAATCCACTTAAAATAGAGATATTTATTTAGAGTATTAATGAGATAACATTTAATTCTTGTGATAAAATGTTCAAATTCTATCATTTTATCCAGATTCTGTCTATCATTTTATCCAGATTTCAAATTGACATTTTATTGATGTAATGTTGACACTAGAATAGGTAATTTATAATATCAGATTAATTATAGACTATATAACTGTAAATAAACATAAGTATAGATTCTGACACTGGGCCTAAACCTAATTAAATGCATGTTTTAGTCATTGCTTTTTCAACTACTTTAGCAATTTCTGAAATGCAAGAAATATGCAATTTTCTCATTAAATTGATTCTTATTATTAACATATAGAATAATTTGTATGCAATATTATTTAACCCATTCAGGACCATGATCACATGTGATCACTTCAGGCAACACTGTATCATATGCAAGATTGTGCTTTGCCCATTCTGAGGCCTGTGATCCCACCAGTGGGATCTTAATTTGGAACTTATGAAATTTGGAAAGCTTATAAACTATAAATTTTGACGTATTTTATAACAGTAATAATTTTATATGAATTTTTAGAGTAAGTTAGGCTTGACAGAAAAAAGTGCCTGTTCCTGAAGGGGTTAAAAAATAATTAAAACATTTTTTTCACCTTCCTAGAGAGTAACTTATTTATTTAAACAATTTTTAGGTCTTTACTATTCAAACCCAAATCAATTTGGTAGGAATAGTACCACTTTCCACCAATCGGAAAGCTGCTGCTGACATTACTGATTAATGATGTTCTGTTACTCATAATATGTTGTAAATTAAATGTTAAACATAGATGGCACTGCAAGTCAGCTAAGAGTATATATACTTTGTTTGGCTTGTAGAATCAGTGAGTAATGTAATGTTCTTTGCTGTGTAAATGTCTTCTATGTGTTATGTAAATGTCTTCTATGTGTTTCATCCAATAAAGCAAAATAACTAAAAGGATGGACTTGGACTAATTACTGGATTAAGATAAAAAATATTATGAATATGATCGCTTAACAGACCCATGGAAATACAGATTAAGGAAATATATTTATAACATATTTGTAATGTGTTTTATGACTCTTGCATGCCTGTTTATTTCTAAGTACATTTACTATTTTACTCAAGAAGTTAAAATTAACAAAAGGAAAACTTGAGGATAACTTTTATGTTCTTGTGTAGACTGGATAGAAATTAGTGATTTATCATGATCCTTAAATATTTACTTACTATAGTATGACAAAAGGATATTTTACATCTTTTTATTAAAATAGCTAAGGTTTTTTTCTAAATTTTTTTATTTTTGTCTCTATGATAATTCAACATTGTTAAGATAAAATGAGAGAGAGAGTGAGAGTTATATAATACTATACAAGGGCTATTGGTGATGGACCTCATAATTTTGAACCAAGGTCAAATGATGAGGATGACACCCGAGATGGCATCCTCCTCTCCTAACTTCTACCCCTCACCACATCAACGGAAAATGTTTGAGCATCAAAATATTTATCACACATCAGCTAGCTCTCTTTACGCAGAGTCTTCAGCAGTGATAGGTTTGAACTCCCAAAACACAGCAGCTACGAGTCCATGACCTTGATCACTAGGTTAACAAGGCCACATTATTAAGATAAAACGCAGACTTACTTTAGCAGATTCTAATTGACTGGCATGTAGGAACATTTGGACAACAGGTCTAGGAGGACGAACACTAGTTTTAGAAGGTAATAGTTTCTGACCTCTTCTAGGAAAGAAGGGACCAGTAGTACCCAGGGCTGAAATTTTAAAATTACCTTAACATTTAGAAGTCGTAAAAAACCTGCACATATATTATACAAAAAATTAATGAAATTACACTAAATACAAAAAATACATACTTGTTGCATTGTTCTCTTGAAATGTAGCATGACAACTGGCAAGTAAGGGGACCAATGTATTTAAACTTTCATTTGGATAGAGAACTATCATTTCTTGAAGTACCACTGTAAAATCATATATTTAAATAAGAAACAAAAATAAAATGTTGAAGAAATTTAAATATAAACCAATGAGTAAATTACATACACAAATAACATTTCACTGTTTTAAATATATAATAATTTTATAAGAAACATTTTTTTTTTTTAAAAAAATTATAACACTTTTCTTCTTTTAATTTTTATAGAGCTGAACAAGCCCAAATGTAAAAAAATACCACTAACCTTCTCGCTGCGTAGTGCTACCTTTGCTACATGTACTTTGCTCATGGAAAACACGGGATACGCAGCAAGAGGATTAAATGACAATACAGCTAAAATTAAATTTTATCCTCTCATTGGGGAATAAAGATAATGTTCCACCTTAATACATTAAAAACCAGAATGAATTATCTTGAAATTGAATCTAATTTTGTTATCCTTGAACTGTATACTGTTAGCAATTTTTTTTGCATTTAAGTGTAACACATCTCAAAAATTCAATATATTTCAAGTTAAACAGCAAAATTAAATATATACATATATAAAGACTATACCAATGCACATCTGACGCAGCTCTGGAGGTGTGAAAGAATTAAGAAGAGTTAATATTTTTCTGATAATATCAGGTTGTTCTTTCCAAGAAGCTAGCCACTGGATAAGTTCCACATCATCTCTATGATCTTTTGCAGTTCTTAAAAGGTCTTGTACAATGGCTAACAAATCTACCATATCAGCTGTAACATGGCATGCCGTAGCCTCATGATACATCATATGAAGTGTGTAGAATGCCTAAAATAATACAAGATAAAGAGATTTCCATATCAATACATATACTAAAATCATGTTAAAAAGCACACTTTTAAAATTATTAAATATAAATCTGTTAATAATAATAATTGCTATTCTTAAATAATAAGAAACACATTTCTCAGTTTAATCTCTAGATTAAGGATTCTCAACCACGGTGCTGCCAGTTTTTTTAAAAAATTATTAATTATACTTTGTGACAAAAAATAAAATCTGGAACAGAATAATTTGGTCATTTTATAGAAATAAACTAAAGGTAAAGGTAACTTATCTTTTCATGGATAAATGGATATAAAAAAAATTTGATTAGGTTCCTAATTCACTTGTGATAACTGATAAATCTATATATGAATTAACTTTGAGTGAAGAGGAAAAATTAATTTCACTCAGTGATAATCGAGATTAAATTTCGAAACATTTGGAAGAGTGAATTAATTCATTTTGGATTAAAATTGGAGGTTATTATCTGAAAATAACCCCCCCCCCCCACAAAAAAAAAGCTTTAAAAATATTGTAACAATTTTCTACATCTTATTTGAGTGAATTCGAATTTTCAGCATTAACAAATATACAAATGAAATAAAATATCAAGACTTCTAAATGTAGATGAAGAAATGAGAGTGGCATAATCATTTTAAGACCAAATATAAAAAAAAATTATCTAAAATCATCAAATTCAAATTTCACGTAAAATGCATTTTTATAATTGCTCAATAAACATTTTGTTGTCTTTGTTGCACATATTATATTTTACTTAACATTGAAATTATTATCATAAACTCTATTTTACATAGTGCATTACAGATAAGTAAAATTCTTTTAAACTTATCTGATTGTTAGTGTGCCGCTAAATTTTAAAATTGTTAAAACAGTACCACAAAAAAAAAAGAAAGAAAAAGGTAGAAAATCACTGCTCTAGATTAATGTTATTAATTATATAATTTTTGGGTCAAGGAATAAAAATTAGTACTTACTTGAAACAATAGAGGTAATCCATTATTATAAATAACAAATACTCTGTCTTCATCAGATTCTACTAATATGCGTAATACATTAATTAAAGTGGCCCAACAAGCTCTAGCGTCTAAGACACCAAGATATAAACGTAGTGTAGTCCTCTTAAAATGAGTAATTTCCCGCTTTTCTTGCTCACTAAATTGCGTTACAAATAATTTCATAAGCTTGAAAAGTTCACTGATGGCCTAAAGAAAATATTTTAAAAAATTAATTTCAGCAAAATAAGAATATTTAAGGATTGTGTAGAGAAAATAATTACAACAATACAATAAAATGTATTCTTAATGCAAATATGGCTAAAAATAAATTAAAGCGAAGCTTCTATTAAAGGAATAAAAAATAAAAATTAACAAATTCGAAACAACACAACACAATTTAATATTGATTTGACACTTCTACAACAAATAAACGATTAGTATAAATACACTTATTCTGTAATTTTATTTTGCATGCAACAGATCTTAAACAAAGTTTTTAAAGCTATGGAGCACTTTTTATGAGACATTAAAATTTTTTAAATAATTATCATGAAATTAATTCACAAAACAAGAAGTTACCTTTCTTATAAAGGAAAAAATACAATTGTCAATGGGAACTAGTTACTTAACTTGCAACAAAGAAGCCTTTACGCCTCCAAAATATATAAATTTCTTCTCACAGCTGGTAGATCCAGTAACTTCTTAAAATGGAATAAATTCTCTCCAGTCTTCAAAAAGATGTAAAATTAGAGAAAGCAAAAGAGCCTGAAAATGAGGTTTGGATTGTATTACCAAACATCATATTTGAGCTCTCTTGCTCTTCTCTTTGTGACATCTGTTATCTGCTTTTCTCATCTTCAAGCTCTTTCCTAATATTTTTCATCCAGGGATTTTTCCAAGGATTGACTTTCTCCAAAGGATCACTTTAGTTTCTTACACAGGGACCAAGATGTTGTTCTTCAAAACTTCTTTTTAGCCTCTTTCTTTTTAATTTCTTTTTTTTCATCTGTTACAGCCCTTGTATCAAATTCTATTTAGTTAACTGCTAAGAATCTTATCTTATCCCATTACATCCAATATATATATCCTTTTACTCTATTTTATATTCTTATAAATGTCCGATTTTTTAAAAATTAAATTAGTGAAAAAAATAAAATTATTCCTATAACAATATGTCATAGAAATACTATTTTCTCCTTTAAATGAAGAGATGAAATACAAACACAAATATAATATAAAACAAAATTGAAGATATAAGCGAGAGAAACATTTTTTCAAATGCCTGCATTTTGGCAACTAAGTCTTTACGGATACACCAAGTCCATAAATGTGAGAGCCATTTCATTGACAGCTTCCCCTACCAAACTTTTAACACTTAAATTTATTTAATTTAAGCTTTTGTTGGATGCTACATATTGTTGCAATTTAATTTTTCCGTGAGTACCAGAGCCAAAGTGATACCCAAGGGATCTTGTACATGCACATAATCACATGACATGCATGCATGCCTATGATTTTGGGATCCAGATAATTTATTGAACTTAGACAGGTTTGTACCTGCAACCTTAGGCTTATTAGGCAAACCCGTTAACTTTAAGCCAACATAAGGTTAAATATTAATTGTTATATTTGAACAATCAATCATTATGTCAATTCTCATTACCAAGAGCCAAAAATGAGTTATCATTTATTCTTAATTGAAACCTTGAAGACTTTAATTAGAAATAGAGGGAGGGATATCATGAAACCATTACATATAAAGTAATAAATATTTTGCAAGCTGAGAAAATAGACTAAACAATATGAAAGATATATGTTAGGCAGCAATTTAAAACATCATTGTTTTATTACATAATTGAAAGATTCTGGCAATCATTCAATATTTCAGTAATATTCTTCTAGTAGTTCAATATGTGTGTTTTGCATTCAATACAAATAAAAACTGAAACTATGCCTACAAAAGGTTCTTAGAGAATTACAATTTAAAATTAACTTATGCAACAAATTATTAACATTTAGATGATATTTGATCATCTGCCACTTTAAATTTTAGTTTCATTACCTCATTATATGATAAATTTATAAGAAAATTTTTTATACCAAGATCATAATAATACAAGATTATTTCTTTCTATACAGACAAAAGATTGCTGTAAATGTTTCAATGTTAAAACTCAAAGTTTTCAAGGATTTATGTTATGCATTTTAATAAATAAAAATTATGCACTTACAGAATTATACTGGGTTGTATAAGGTGTTATATTTTTAAAAGCCCATTGTATATTTTGATGACTTGCAAGTTGTCTAGTAAAAGGACGAGATTGTTGACAACACAGACGAAGAAGACCATAATAGGCTGGTAACATGCACCGGTTAAAGACAATCACTTCTTGTTCATCATGATCCGCACTGGAGTAAAAATAAATCAGCATTCAAACCATATAAAAAATTGTATGCCTAAATTAAACTAAAATTGCATTTAATACCTTCAACTTTAACATGGGTGTATTTTTCTTGCGTATTAAAAATTACATTGAAAACTATATACTAAAATACATGATATACATCATTTTTCTATATGTTAATGAACAATTTGAAATAAAATAAAATTAAGACAGGTATAGATAATGTGGAAAACTTTTCAGTCAGCAAATAATATTTTGACTAAAGCTATGCTCATTTTTTTTTTTTTAATCTTCTTTATTCCAAAGATTTTTGAAATCAAATTGTAATCATTATCTTCTAATGGATCCCGAGCCATTACGGTATCCCAGGCAACGAAAAGGCGGACTATCTAGCAAAGCATTGCTGCAATCTCCCACAGCCTTCTAGTGACTTGTCATGCAGTGAGTCTTTTTCAAAAATCTCTAGATTCATGGGAAAATACATTCGCTGAATTCAAAAAGATGATGATATTTGACTGATCTCGGAAACCTTGTTCCATAGTCCGGTCCTTTGAATCTTCCTAGACTAATCTTCTTTGCTAATTTTAGAACTTTGACCGATCATGACTTTCTTCAGGAACACCTACACCAAATTGATGTGAAAAGCATTCCCAACCAACTAACTGCCATCTGTGTCTTAATGGAGAGGCCATGAATTTTATTCATCTAACAGTTTGTGCTTCCAAACTGGCCAACTTAAACTTTAATTTTTCTTCTGACAACTTTCCTGCAAAGGCAAGTTTATATTGGTTTACTTGCAGCGAAATGGTGTATACAGCCTCTTCTTCGAAGTAATAAAAAAAACTAATCAATTTAAAAGATTACTTGCAACAATCACTGAAACCACAATCAATTTATGTGGATCACACAAACCTCAACTGGTACCTCACTTTCTACATCTCCTCACTTAGCTATGTGAGGATTTTGTAACTGAATGGATTGCTGAAAAGTAACCAAAGTTTGGCAATAGTGATCAAGATACAATTGCCATCATAAACCAGTTTATTTTACTGAATACTTCTGAACAATAAGGAACTTTTAAATGCAATTATTTATTTTATTATTTCACAATATTACATTTTCATTGTATTTTACTGGAAGCGAAAAGTCATAGCTTATATCCATTTACAGATGCATTTTCAATATAAATCTATAGCTGTCCAAGTAACAGAAGGTAAGAGAGATAAGCATCATGATTTAAATTTACTCACAAATAATTCATAAAAATGGAAAAGAAAACCACATAACTATTACTTATACTGATTACTGATGCTATCTCAATATAAAAAGCATTGACAAGAAAATGGAATGGCTAAACTTATTTTGATTAAATGCAAACTCGTGCAAAATTTGAGCAACAAGATTTGTTTTGACAAGAAATTTATTGAACATAGCACATTGACTTCTGAACACACATTTTATTTGTGACCTGACCATAACAGGATTAAGGATATTTCTGAGGCAAAATATCTGAAGGGGAAGCTGCCAGTTGATTTTCAATGTTTTATGCTTTGAACAAGCACTGAGATGTTCATTTAAGAATTAGAAATGAGAAGTTTAATCCTTCTATATCCAATAAATGTTGTTTTTATCTTAAGAATGCCTAATGAATGACCCTTCAATGAAAATATTTACAGGGTGCGACAAAAAAACTCAGACAAATTTCCTGCCTCCTAGAATAGTTAACGAATTTCCTTTTAATTGGTGTTTCCACATGTTTCTTTAACACTATAATAATAAATTATATTTTATATTTTTAAATATATTTCTTAGTTTTTACTTTGATTTATGTGTTTTTGATAATGTCAAGCAAAAGGTCTGCTATTTTAGAGTTGTTTCAGCAAGGAAAATGACAATTCCTTTGCTGAATGTACCTTGACAAACAGTGTCTGATGCAATCTGCCATTTCAAAGAGCTTGGCAATGATGGTCAACATCCAGGAAGTGGGCGAAAATGCACTTTAACACTGCAAGGAATCGTAAAGCCATCGAAAAGTGAGTCCAGAAAAATTGGAGGGTCTCCATGAGACAGATCGCTCATGACATGGGAATAAGTGACAGATAGGTGAGGCAAATTACAAAAACGGAGCTTGGACTGAAGCCTTACAAGTTGTGAAGAGTTCAGCTTCTCACTGAAAAAAAACCAAACTCGTACAGCTCCAAAGATACCGAAAAATTTGAGAAGGGCCGCAAGTCAGCGTTGGGAGAGATTCCAAAAGCTCTTTACAGTTCAACAAATTCATAACGTCCAAAAGAATAGAATCTGGTGGGTGGATGCTCCAAGCACCTCGGCAATTGTTAAACATCACCAATATCTAAAGTCGATCAGAGTTTGGGGTGGAATTTATGCAAGTGGCAAAACAACTTTGATTTTAGTGGAAGAGGGCGTTAAAATCAATCAAAAAGTGTACCGGAGGGACATTATTGAAGCTGTTGTACTTCCGTGGGACCAAAAGCATTTTGGAAATGCAAATTGGATGCTTCAACAAGACTCTGTACGTTTGCGAAGCCAAAAAGGCACAAGAGTGGTGCAAGGCGAATTTTCCAGACATGGTATCCTCTGAAGAGAATGACCACCTACTCGCTGGCTCTCAATCCCATGGATTACAGTGTACGGTCCATTTTAGTGTCCAGGGCCTGCACAAAACTTTGGACTCTCTAAAGCAATCACTTCTGTAAGAATGGGGAATATTAAAGGTAAAAGACTTGAGGTTCATTGTTAAAAATTTCTGCAAGCTTTTGTGCCTCTGCATTGCTGCCAAAGGCAGTCACTTTGAAACCAATTAAATTTATTTATTAGTATGAGTGTACTATTATTATTATTTGTTATATTTTGTTAATTTCTTAATTTTTTATTAAGTTATATAAAAAATTGATTGTCCAGGTTTTTTTGCCGCACCCTGTACACAAGAAGCTAACACTTCCTAGTTCTCTAAATCACTCCAGTATTTAAGAGGATACAAATTTTTTAACCTTAATTTTGTACATTTATTCCAGTTATTTCTATATCAAACAATTTGGTTACTGACTGAAAGTTTATCCAAATATTATCTATTTTATTTTTATACATCAATACATTTAAAAATCAAATAAAAATAAGACAACTAAAAAGAGCCAATTAAAAAATGTATTACTTACAGAATGTAATTAAAAGCAATATTTTTTGTCACATGAGGATTCTGAATTATAAGTTTGACATTTTCTGGACAGTCAATACAAACATGATACCAAAACAACAACAAAGACTGTAAAAAAAGTGAAATGTCAATTTCAAACAAATAATATATAAATACTACTGTAGTAATATCCATAAGACAATAAATCTTAACTATTTTTCTTATTCAAATACATCAAATGATAAAAAATTTTTACCTGCTTATTCATATGAACTGGTATAGCAGGTTCAGACAACTTAGGTTGAAACAAATTCCACAGGTCAAGAAAATAAGGACTGAACTGTAAAAGCAAAACAAAATTTTAAAAAAATCAATATTATTGTGATAAAACTATAAAAAAAAAAAAAAAAAAATCATTTTTCCATTTCAAAATAATAAGACAATTTTCCATACATATATGACATACAATTCAGTAATCAGATCTTGAAAGTATTTTACAATCAGACATCAAAACCTATGATTATTACAATATATTATTTTTTGAAAAATCAAATGAATTTTTATAAAAAATAAACAATGACAAAATATTTTTCTATAGAAACCAACTTAAGTGTTTTAAGTAATTAAAAATTTTAGATATTATCAGACCAACTGTCATTTCTATTTAGCACAGAAATAAATTGTTTTAAATTCTCTTTTTAAGTGAGCATCTTTTTTCCCCCAATTAGAAGTAAATACATTTGTTCATGATTATTTACAATTCAACTCTTGCTCATTTGTGTAGATCATGACAAAACTTGTTTAAATAACTTGTATTTTATTATTATTCAGGTGCTAGTAAAAAACTAGAGCAATGTTTTTACTTATTTATTGTGCACTTCTTAAAATATTTTCCTAGTGAATAACTACAAGAATTTTAGAATTAAATTTTTTGCAAAATGCAAATCCATATTTTATTTTAAATCAATGAGAAGATTTATTAAGAAAACATTACACAGTTACAGACTGCAAATAAATGTGATTTCACAAATAAATGAACATACCATGAGTTTTTCTGTTTTGCTGACTAAACAATATGTCATAACGGCAAAATATGAAGTAAGCTTTGTAGTGCCATGTATAGCAGGATCTAAAAAAATTTTATTATTGAAAGACAGTTTGATGAAAAATAACAGAATGTAAAGAATTTATATTCTCATACCAGAAATTTCAATAACTCAAAAGGCATTAGTTATTCAACACAGTAATTTTTAGAAATAAACAGAATTTACTTTCAGAAACCTTTAACTTGCAATGTATCATAAAAATATGCAACAGATTCATTAATAAATATTAAAATAGAAAAGGCAATTTCACAAAATTTTTATATCAAATTACTAAAATGTACAAGTCAACAGCAAAAAAAATTTACTTTTAAACATTATATACTTAATTGCTTCTCTTGATAAAGCTAACTATTCAAAACAGAGAATTATGTTGAAAAAAAATCATTTCAAAAATGTAACTAAATATTTACACCAATATACCATATTTTTAATCATCAATATGCATACTATATTTATCAATATTACTTAATAATAGATAAACAAAATCGCACTGAAAACTCTTATGACTTCAAAAGAATTTTAAATGAATAAAAAGCAATGGTTGATCAAGGAACTTACCAACATACATTTTTGCTCTTTTTAGTAAACGTAACAGAAGTTCATAAATCTAAATAAATAAACATATAATTATATTTCAAGCATGTCAAGTTAATTGTTTGTAAATAAACATTTCCCATAAATAGAAAAAATACAGCCAACCATGATTCAAGTAAATACAAGAAGTGTCTGATATAGAAATAACTAGAGCTAATACAAAAATTTAAATTAGAGATAAAAAAAAAGCTTTTATTGAAGGCAAAAGTATGAGTAAAAACGCATAAGTAAAGAGATCAATAAATTAACTTACTTTATGCATAATTTCTATTGCTTCTGGACTCATCTGAAATATTCGTAATAAGGTAAATTAAGCATCTTGAAAAAAGCTAAATATACTCTAAACAAATTTTTTTAAGAAAATCAAACATCTTTGACTTTTTATAACATCCATGTTAATTTATGATTATATAAAAGAAAAATGTTGTAAATAATTTTTAATAAAAATAGTTCATATTTTTAACAAATCTCCAAAATATATAACTATAAGAACAATTTCAGCTAGTATCAAATGATTTTTATTTCCAAGATTTGATCACTGTATGCACAGTTTTACACTATATATAGAATGATTGTCAAATTGAACATCACATGAAGATCTATTAATAAACATATGCTTTAAAATATTATTTGTATTCTAATATAAACATGCATATATAATTTTGTATGATTTACACAATACATCTATTTATTTATACTTACTACAACTTCTTTATGTGGCAATAAAACACTTCGAGCAGAGCGATATGCTTGGCGAAAATTATTACTAGGAACTAAAGACACCAACAAAAGTGCAACCACTAAAAAGCATTTTATAAAATATCAGAGTTAATATAAATTTCATTTACACAAAAGAAAATAAATTTTTATTTTGAAATTAAAACATAAAAAAACATCCAGTAGAAAAAAAAATTAAATTGACAAAAAATTTCTACAATACGAGTTAACAAATATTACACAGAAATTTATCAAGTTACCAGAAAAGCATATTTCGACTGAAAATTAACATTAATTTTAATAAATTATAAGTAATTAGGTAAGAATTTTCATTTAAAATTCCATAAAAAAAAGTAAGTCAAATCAAAATGTTTCTGAAGCATAAATACTTCAACTAAAATCAACTAAATTGTTATTAGAGGGGCAAAGCAGTTATATATAGATACAAATATGTAACATTTTATTGATGATTCAGATTTTTTAGATATAATTTGAAAACATTAATGCATTATTAAATGCAATTGAATTTAAAAATCCTTTTTTAACAAATTCTATTCATTCAGCTAGTTGAAAAAGCAACATTTAATTAAACACTTGATATATTAAGAAAAAAAAACTGTATATTTTTGCAGAAAGACAATATTCAAATAACATTAAGTATAAATTTTTGTCGATTTTATAGATTTAGCATATCTGTCTTATCAGATGAAACCCCAAAAAGTTATCCATAATCTATTAATTTAGTTTAGATCAGTAGGAAACATCTAGAACCAATTTAATATCCTTGCATCTATCAGCACTGTCTATAGAAGCATGCACCAGAAAATCCCATGTATCTCTTAAAAGTTTTGTTGCAGGTTGCATCATGTGTTCAAACAATTTATACTATAAATGTCATTAGTATAAAATTTGTAAAGTGTGGGCCTAATGAATCAGCAAGTGATTTGTTTTATTTTATTCTAAAATGGCTCTAATTTATATCAATTTCAGCCTTATTTTTCATCAGCCCTATAAGATGATCCAAGATTTTGAAGACCTTTTTTTTATGATTAAACTATTGCCTTATCTGCAAAAATATACAGTTTTTTTTCTCTTCCCCATAGCTGTACAAATATTTGAAAAATAGAGTAGATCAGGCATTAGTAACCTATGGCAAGAGAGCCAGGTTTGGCAAGCGGCACTATTCTCAGTGGCACTCTATAAATTTGTCAAATTTTGAATGAATGGGAATTGATAATTTTGAAATGGAGCTTATAGAACTAACATCTTCAGAATTAAGGAAAGCAAAATTTACGGAATTACGAAAAAAATCTTAAATAACAAACAATAAATCAACAGCTATTTAAAATTGTTGAAGGCCAATGCTGGAGAGATTTAATTATTTCAACAAAATTGAATGTATTCTGCTTTCCGCTTTTGGTTCTACATATATACATGGAAAAACCATTTCTCCTACGAAAAATATTTTGAGTCCCACAAAGAAGTTGTTAACATTCAGAATCGTGTTAAATTAAAATTCACAAATTATACCCGATATTGCAATATTAAGTAGAGTGGTTTTTGAATATTTTTTTAATTGACTACAATAAAGGAATATTTATTTTATGTTGTTTATTCCTTATTTTGATAAATATGAATAAAAGAAACATAATATATGTGCAAATTTAAATTTTTTATTTATGCTGTAAGATCAGTCATATTTTATGTTCTTTATTTTTATGTTAATAAATATCTTTAAATGATGCATAATTAATACATAATGAAACTCGAAATTGGTGCTCTTGACCTCTATTCCCTACTCTGCATGCATTGCTCTGGGAATCAAATTGTTTCAATTATTTTTCACAGTGTGACAACTGGAATCAGATTGGTTTGGCACAATGCATCTACAAGGTTGTCAACCCCTGGAGTAGGAAATAAGTTACATTCAAATAATAAAAAACATAAGTAATATTACTTATTTACTTTCTAAAACCTATAATGAATCAAACCACTAGAAGAACTAATTAACAGAATATAATTAATTAAATTAAAAACATAATTGTCAAACTATTTTCAATAATATAATTCTTTAAAAAATATTTAATTTGTTTTACAATGAGAAAATTATTTTAAAAATTTACCATTGCGAACTCGTTGAACATTATGAGCCATAAGAAAGCGTTCAACCCAGCTATCCATGCTCTGCAACACCCAAGTATGGGCAACTTTATTTCTAGGAACTTGTATAGTCAACCATTCCATGCACTGCTGAGGACAATAATCAGCAGCCTGAAAAGAAATTAATCATTTTAAAAAGTTTTTCCAAATATAATTAAATCTTGAAAGGAAAAACAAAAATCACTCAAAGTATATTGATAAAACTAATTATATGAAGGAATATGTAGCCAATGATTGAAACGATGCGGTTCCTCAAATATCTTGTTTATTAATGGCATCTCACTTTATAATTAAAATATTCATTCAAAATTCTGGTATCTAAGCATTTTATCACAAAATTTCTTAATACTTAAGTTAATCAATATACTGGTTTAAAATTTCAACTTAAACAATTATATATTTGGTATAAAAAATACATGTATTTGAATCAACAATTTTTTTTAAATGTATAACATAAGGCAAAAAAAGTCAATTGATATAAACTCAAATTTATTTAGGTAAAACATAATTTTTAAACCAAAATAGTATGAAACTTTTCAGTCCTGGAAAAAAAAATTTAAAAACATAAAATATAAAAAAGAATATTAAAACTGCTGGAAATTAAAAACTGGAATAGTTCCTACATATGGGGGGAAACCCCTTTACTTTAAATTTAACTAAATATTTCTTTTTCTTTAAAATTTACAATATTAAATACATGCAGAAAAGCAGTGTAAACTATAAAATATTTATTACAAATTAAGTTTAGGCAAACTGTATGCTTAAACAGAATATAGAGAATAAAAAAGGCAGCAAATTTCAAATGTTTGTTTCTCATTTCCATTTACAAATAGGATCTATCTTTTAGTAACAATTTTATTGAACTTTCCAACTATGTTTATAAAATATTAAGAGTAAATTTTACACAATCAGATATATTTAGCTATCTGGTTTTATTTGTAACACATAAATATTAATACACATCTTGGTTACAGATTTTCAACGTATTTTTACAAAAAAAATTACATTTAATATCACAAAATCATGCATAATTTAAAAAAAAAAAGAATCCAGGAAGAGGAGGAAGAGAATTTATTATAAACATAAAATTAATTTTAAGTGTGAGGAATAATAAAAATCTTTCAATTTTCATATTTAAAATAAGCCACTATAATATTAACAAAAATCATAACAGTTTATCATTTATCTTAAAACTTTTTTTCGAAAGAAATTGGTACAAAAATAGTTACTCACTTCCCATATCCTTTGTAATATTAAATTTGTAAATGGTGGTAATCCAGGAGGACCACCAACAAATTCCACAAGCATTGACAGTAATTTGAAAAATGAAGGGCTCAACTATAATTTTTAAAAAATAAATCATGTCAGAATACAGTTTAAGAATATTTCAAAATTAATAATAATGAAATTGCTTAGCAAAATTGTAAATATATATTAAAAATCTTCTTTTTTTACTTACCTCATGCTGCTTAGTGATAGCTGTAAAAACCATATTTATAATCTGGAAGGGAAAAAAAAAAGAGGATAATGGTTTAACAAAGAGTTCATTTGATTTAAATATTCAATGTTTCATGTTATTAGTTCTTTTCAATGTCTTTAGATTAAGACAGGGTGGGCAACTAGTGACACACAAATAATTTCTACATAGTCCTTAAAATCAGGAAAAAAATTCGCTTTTAACCGAGATTTCTATCCCATGCGCAATCAAAAATTTGTCTTTTATTTTTCACTATTAGGAAAACAAAGTACCTAAAAATGTTTCTACTGTGAGATCATCTGGAGAGTTTGGAGAACAAGGTCACAAGAAGATTTCATAATTTTAAGAAAATTCTGCCAAAATTCAATTTGTTTTGTTATCCCATTACTGCTGATTTTGATATAGCACCTGAGGTGATGCAGCTTGAACTTACTGATTTGCGTTCAGATCAAAGCGGAGGAAATGTTTTATATGGTGACATTGACTTTACAAATCTTCATCAGCTGAAAAAGTTCCATGTATGAAGAAATTTATTGGGAAATTGTTCTTTTTATTTTAGACAACTTATATTTGTGAGCAAAGTTTTTCTTGCATGAAGACCCACAAGAGTAAATATAGATGCAAGTTGGTTGACAAAAACATGCCAGCTGTGTTGAGAATTTAAACAAGTAATCTCACTACCGATTTCAAAAAACAAAACAAAAAATGTAGAAAAGAATGATAGGGTACATTAATATCATTAAATTGATTCTAAAATTAAAGTCGCTTGCAGCAATAGGCAATATAAAATTAGCACAATAAATAAATTGAATAAAACTGTTACTATTTCAATCAACATGTTTATTATAAAGAATGCAATCATTTTAAAAAGGTGCAACCCTCTGGTATCCTCCGGTCACACAATATGGCCTGCAAGCCAAAACAGATTGCTCACCCCTGGATTAAAACACAAGGTTCAAGGTAATATTTTTTCTTTACCATATGCAATTATTTGCATTTAATGCATTGAACTTACAATTATTTCAAAAGCATATTACAAAATAAGTCTTTTAATGACATATGAACTTACCATTACAGCAAGGGCATCATTCCATCGACATAAGCTGAAAACAAGATTACATGTTTGTCTCAAATTAATACCATCTCGAATCTGTTGATAAAGGAATGGGAATCCCTGTAAAAAATATAACATTAGTGTGTGTGTGTATAAACATTAGATGGCATAAAAGTTTCAATTACAATCATATAAAAAAAATTAGGGAAAAAATGATTTACTATAAAATATACTTTACAACAATTGTGAAGAGATTACTTTTAAGAACAATGTCTAACATTTTAATATGTTGCAATATGTTTATATGTTGCTGTAAATTATTTGAATGCACCATAAATTCTTTAATTCACTCAAATTTTTCAAATATTTTTTTTTTTATCTTCACTAGAATTTATTTTTTAACCCTTTATCTACCGCATTAGGATTTACTGCAGTTTTCTTCATGCAATATTTTTTTTGAATCACTATATTAAAAATTAAGGGAGATACATAAACAAATACTCAAATGTGAGAAATTTAATCTGTTAGAGCTAATTAATTAAGGACATTCAACTGTAAAATTAATTATATGCACTTTTCACGTAAAATAAAATGTCAAATCGTTTTCTAAAGTCTTCATTAACATACCAAAAAAATAAGACACTTAAATTTTGACAAACTATTTTTTTTCAGGACAAAAATGACAAACTTCACAATCTACTAAAAATGCTGTCAGCTGAAAATGCAATTTCTGCTATAAAACTATTCGCCTTACCCTCCAAAATACTCATCATAGAACTTGTGCAGCCATATATCTTGGAAGAGTGGATTTCAAAGAATATTCATGCTAAGTATCATAAGAATATTTGTAAAAATGGTTATTCTATGTAATTTTAAAGTGAGTGGTTCTTATAAGTACCGTCGGTAGATAAAGGGTTAATAAGTAAGCGCTAAGTATATTAAACTTTCAAGCTACAATAGGGTTATTGGCAAAATGCCTCATAATTTTGAATCTCCCTCAACTGATGAGGACGATACCCAAGCTGGCATCCCACTCATCAAACTTCCACACCATACCTACATAAGAACTTTTAGCTTTGAAATTTAACATACATCAGCCCCAATGCATAGAAGGTCTTCCATGGCACACTGACATGAAAACTCTGCTCAACCATGTGGCCACATTTATTTATTTTTTAAATCAACTCTTAAATTATATATATATATATGACAAATAACTATTTCAAAATTAAATTTAAAAGATCCAAGATTTTAAAGTAATTAACATACTTTTCCTCCAGCAACAGCATTATAATCATTGTGAGATAGCTGTAGTCTTTCATCATCTCGCGATTTTTCTACTAATAGCGCAATGAGAGAGATCATTTTCTCTAAGGAAGCTGGTTTGTATTTATCATCCACAGCAGAGACGACTTCGTCATCTTCGTCTTCCTCCTCGTCAGATAAGATTTCAACCTACACGTTTTCACAAAATTAAATCTCTAGCAAAATATTTGATGTAAATAATCATTCAACACAAATTTTTAACATATATTCTTACATAATCAGAGGCCTTTTGTCCTAAATAGAAATTTACAATGGTTGAGATGGCCTCAATAGAAAGTAAAAATTGGCACTCTTCTTCTCCCATTTTAGCAAACTCCAATAAAAAAGCAAAGTATTCAGTTAAATGCTTGAGGTGCTGTTTTGCACCATGTTCAATCTGAAAATAAACAGACTCAGAATTATAATTAAATAAGTTTTAAAAATAAATTAAAATTAGTAGATATTTTTAAAGTGCATTAAACAAAATCTTGCAAAAGTAAAAAAATAACATAATTTTAAGTATGTAATTTTTTAAAAATAGCAACTGTAAATGTTCCTTTTAAGATTGACTTGCAATTCAGATTTAAAAGTAATCTCTGATTAATTAACAGGAACAAACATTTAACCTTTTAACTGTCATGCCCGAGATAATCTCGGGCACAGCAATGGTGTTCAAAAATGTTGCGCCCGAGTATTACTCGGGGCAATTTTTTTTTTTTTTGAGTGCATCATATTGTTTTACCAGAATATATATCGGGAGATGTTTATTTTGGCTTCATCTCTTTGTCAAACCCCACTGATTCTCGGGAAAAGTTAATGTGTGATCAATTCAATAGATGGCAGCACTTTACTGAAGACTTCAAAGGTTAGAAGTTCTTTGGTTCAAAAAAATTTGATAATTTGTGTACCCAAACCATCAAAATAACTTGACAGTTAAAGGATTAATAACTGTTCCATCAAAATACTAATCCAGTAAAAGGGATTTCTAATTAAAAAAGATTCACCCAATTTCGAAAACCTTCCAGGAAAGAGGTAATTCATTCAATTAAATATAACTTGAAAAACTTATTCAAAATGATATACAATATTATAATACTAAACAATATTATTTAAATGCATAGAAAAGAAATTAAGATTGAAAATATTACTGAAGGCACTGTTTAAAACCAATTCATTCCAAATTACTTTAATATATGTAAAAAGTTTTTCACAATCACATTCTTTCAGATAAAAGATAATTTCTAAAATTTAGATCAACTAGAGCTATAAAATGCACCTTTTGCAAAAGATCTCATTACTTTCAAACATTGCTTGTAGCAAATGTAATTCGTAACATAAATATAAATCTAAGGTCCCCCCATCAAGATGTGGTGCCTCTGTTGCATTTGTTAAAAATAGCACTGATGGTTTACATGAAAAATCTATAGCAGTGAGTGCTCGCGTATAAAATAATGTCGCACTATAAAACAACAAGGCTATTGGCGATGGACCTAGTAATTATGAACAATGATCAAGTAACATAGACGACACCTGAGCTAGCACTTCTCTAAATTTCTACACTACACTAAAAGCAGGACACTGAGCCTTGAAAGATTTAATGTGCATCAGCCTTAACACTTGAGTAGCAGTAGGCTCAAACTCATAACATGTCGGCCATGAGCCTGGTGATCATAACCACTAGGCTGCAGCAACCACAAAAGTTTGAAGTAAAAAGGAGATAAATCTGCTATCTGTCAATATAAAAGCTCACAAATATTGCCAAATCTGAGTCCAGTTGTTGTTGTTGCTAATCCGGCAAAGACCAGATCAAGGCCCACAAAATTCCTCATGGCAAAGGGCTAAGTGACGCCTGTCGTTAGCTGTAGCTTTGAGCACCATAGAGGTGAAAGAACGATTTAGCTCGGTTTCAGCCCAATTTTGAGGGAGAACACCCTGGGGGTGGTCAAGGGTCTCCCACCTCTTTCCCCCTTCCACCAACCTCACGAGAGGACTTGCGGCTCGACGGTTATTTAAAGTGCCCCCATGACACAAAGGCACTATATATTTACAAACATCCATGTCTTCTCTGAGATTTGAACCCAGGTCCAATGGCAAAGCAATCAGCGTCACTAACCACTATACCGGATGGGCAAGATTAATTATTTCCTGAAGTTTGCACCATACATTGCCACACTGATATTATAAAAATATGCTGAACAAAACCAATATAGCATAAGTACTAAAAACTCAATAAATATTATATTTACTAAAATTAGAAATTTTCTACTATACTATACTGCACACACAAGAAGAACAAAGAAAAACATACATTATTAAAAACTCAATAAATTTTACAATTACCAGAGTCAGAAGTTTCCTAATAAATCTTGTCACACAAGAGTATTGACCAATTTGAGAAATATCACCATCAGAGGAATCATCACTAAAATATTAAAAAAAATAATCACATTTTTTTTGCAAGAAAATTTTTAATTTTTACAAGAAAAAATTCAAGTATAACTTATATCTAGACAAATTTAGAAACCTTCTAATACCGAGACCTCTTAATACATATACTTAAGTTAAAATACAGTCAATTTTTTTTAAAATCTTCAATTCATAGAATATAATACTGATTTTAAAATTTAGTTATTCAAATAATAAAATACCTGTCAGAAAATGGCTGAAGATACATTGCTGAATGAACAGGTTTCAATTGAGTTATCACATGAATACATAACCTTTGAAATAACTGTAAAAAAACAAAATTTATTAAGAAACCTTTATCAAACATATTTAATTAAAAGGCATGTAAGACAACTCAAAAATTCATATTTAATTGATAGGTAAATGGAAATAATTAATGCATTCAGGTGAATATATTCTAAAAAGTGTGTGCGTGTATTTATATTTAAATTTATATATATATTTAAAAATGTAGCTTCACAAGACTAAAATATTATGATCACAAATTTTCTTTATGCTAAGCCAGGGCTTGGAAAACTTGTAACTGGTGTGTCAAGCCAATTTACTAATATGATTTGGAGTGCAAACTGCAGGAAATATTTGAAAAAATAAGATTCTAGCAATAATTCATGTAGAGTTAGGGAATAGAGGTCAAGAATACATAGATTTATAACTTTATTTTTCCTAATTTTGAATATCCTTTAATATATTTTATATTTATTTTTATATTAATAAATAACTATTCTTTAATAATCAATAAAAATTAAAATAGTACACATATTATGTATCTTTTAAACATTTAATAAAATAAGAAATAAATTACATGAAACATACAGGGTCTGTTCAAAAGTATCAGATCTTCGACCCAGAAAAATATCTTCGTTACTTTGCGGGATTTAGGATCATAATCAAATTCTAAGTAGGCCCCTTGAGTCTTCACACTCTTAGCCCAGCATTCCTTTAACACCGAAAACACTTCTGGAAGGTATTTTTTGAAATGGTGTTCAACTCTGCCATTGCGATCTGCTTTATCTCACCTCAAATCTGAAAACGGGATCCTTTCAATTGCATTTTTATTTTCAGGAATAGAGCCAGAAGTCGCAAGCTAGGTTCAACATTGATAATGTCCAGAAGCACAAAACAGAGTTTTTCTGTTCCACCGGTAAACGTTTGTCAACAAATTTCACAGCAGCTCTGTGCACGATTGCACAACTGTATGTGGTGAACCTGTATTGGTCTCAAGTTGTTCAGCAGTCTCTCATACAGTTAAATGACGATCTTTCATTACCAGACTTTACACCTTTTCAACAACAGCTGAATTTCAAGTAGTTTGTGGCCTCCTAGAACATTGGTCCCTTTTTACCGATGTGTGCATAGCCACTTTTAAATTGGTTAAACCCTCCCTAAATTTGTGTGACCTCTCCCCATAGCATCGTATCTAAACTCTTGCTAAATTTTGCAAATTGTTTGTAAAAAATCAACAAGCTTTTCACAAAAAATTTGATGCAATACTTCTGCTCAAGTCATTCAGTCATCTTTAGAGAAATAAAATATCCAATGAACACATGTAACAGCACTTCCCTCAACTGCCTGCAAGAAACAACTAGTACACTGGAATGAAGAGAAAATATTTCAGCATGTGCATTAAGCTGTCACCTCCTACTGTGCACAGTGGAGCTGCTTCAGAATCTCACCTGTGTGCAGGAAAATTCAAGGTCATATACTTTTTAAACAGGCCTTGTATTCCTTTTTAATATAGTTAAATAAAAAGATAAATATTTTAATGCGAGCCTTGTCCTTACACCACTCTACTTCATACCCCAATAATGGGTATAATTTGTGACAAGATTCTAAACATTCAGTAGTTAACTTCTATATGGACCCAAGATATTTCTCATAAAAAAATGATTTGTTCACATGAATACGTAGAGCCAAAAGCAGAGTACATGCAATTTACTCCTGAAACAATTATAACTCTCCATTAATGACATCCAATAACATCATTACCTTTCAGAATTTTTTGTAATTCAGTAAATTTTCCTTTTCATAATTCTAATCACATTAGTTCAATAGATTCCATTTCAGAATTATCAATTTCCATCGACTGAAAAATTGACAAATTTGTAGAGTGGTGTACAGTGCCACTGAGAACTGTACCACATGCCAGAACTAGCATGTGTGCTATAGGTTGCCAGCTCCTGTGCTAAACCATGTTTGATAAAATAGAATTTTAAGGATATCTTAATAGAAACTGATGATCTTAAGATTGTTGAACTAAGAAAATTTTTTACTTACTTGACGAACAATCTGATTAGGACATTTTATTAATATTTGCACGGGCCACCAATTATTTTCAGCCATGTGATCTAGAAACCACTGAAAGAAAAATACATATTCAAAAAGAGTAATGGGTAAAAAAAAAAACAGTACTCTTTATTACTTGCTTAACTTTCATTTTTATACACACATTTCCCTTCACAAGCATTATATATTTATACTTTTTTTCACAAAGCAGATTATTATATTAGATTTGAAAATAATTTTAATGATAAAACAAAATAATAAAATGACAGTGAATTACCTCACATGCTGGTTGACTAGCATTAAATTGCTTAGTTAAAAGTTCTATCCACTGCGCAATAGTTGGCTGTACAAAAGAGAAAACAATACTATTCATCAAATTAACACACATCAATGTTTTCAACATTTAATAGAATTCTTAATAGCTAAAATTCGAAATATAAGTCAAAATAAAGTTAGTATTCTGAATTCATTTATACCATACACTGTTTACACTTAACAAGTAAATCAATTATTCCAACTAAATACAGTCGACTCTTGATAATTCAAAGTTGGAGGGATCAATGAAAAACTTCAAATTATGAAGAGTTCAAATTATCAAGAGAGTAGGAAAAAACTCACAAAATACACAGTGAAATTTTTTTTCTAACATATTTAAGTTTGAAACTATGTAATAAAACAACAACTGTACATATGTATAAAATTATTTTAAAGCTTCTTAAAAGGTATATATTATAAAGTATAAATATTATACAGAAGTTAAAAGTCCTCTTTAAAAGAATATATACTGTACATAATTAATCTTTCTTGATGAAAAAATCTTTTATCATTAAAAATCTATTTAATCTGTTATCGGTTTCCTCAGACACTGTCCCCAACACCATTGGTTCTTCAAGGCAGGGTCCAGTCCTGCCGATGCCCAATTTAGTGCCACATGCCATAAGTCACACAGATGAGTCATAAATCGTCATGTCACTCTGATGCAAAATAAACAATAATACACATGTCTTCTTCACAATAGTGGACCATCCATTGTCCGGAATATTGTCCATTTGAAAAAGGAAAACAATAAAAGTGTCTTTTTGCTAGAGGAACCAGGAAATACAAAGAAAGGATGGTAGACAGATGGTGATCAAATGGGTTACATTACAGGGAAGCCGCACAGAGACAATACAACATAAAACTTGTAAGTTCCATCCTGTTTGCTACATGACTGTGCATGATAATGAGTGTTCGAATAATCGAGAGGTATATAAGATAACTTCGAATTATCGCATATTTTAGTCTAGCCAGCTGAAGATTTTACTTCGAAATATTGAGTGTACCAAAACGTATTGTTTTAGAACAAAATATCAAGAGTTTTTCTAGGGTCTGAGCATATACTTCAAATTAGTGAGAGTGGACTGTATTACATGTAATTAAGTACAACTTAAACAATAACAGATGACATATTTCAAACTCAAAAAAATGCAATTTTTCTCTCACATAAACAAAATAAAACTTAAAGCATATACAATTATTATGCAGGTAGAGGTCCAATTTCAGAGTTAAATGTATTCAAAATACAAGAAAATATACTGATTAAAAAGTGTACCTTCTCTTTTGCATGTATTAAAGTTTCAAGTACAAATGATGTTCCAAGCTTTGCTGAGAGTAGTATGATATCATTATATGCAGATAAAGTCTGAGGAATATAGCTACATATTTGCCACATGAAGCTGTGTAAAGAAAAAACATTTAGATATGCATTTCATTGACTAATTAACTATTAAACTACTTAAAATATCTTACTCTAAGAGAAAAAATAATCTTACTCAAAATATGTATGTTCAAAAAGACTTTTATCTTGGAGAAACTGCATATTGTCTTGCCAGATCCACTGTTACAAAAGAAAATACATATTAATTAATAAAGATTTAATAAAAAAAATTTGTCACTATTAAAAAGTATAAAAGATCTTTATAGATTTGTTTTATGTAATTAAGAACTGCACCTTTTTGCATTAGACATTTTAAAATATCAAGTGTAAAATAGCTTCTAAATTAATGTATTTAATTGTAACAATTAAAATGAAAGCACTATCAACAGAGGACAAATCCCTGAAATAAAAATAAAACTAACAGAATGAGTGACAAAAATAAACTACATCATAAAATTCGGTGTATAATGTGCACCTATACTTATGAGCTGCATTTTTTTAATTTTTAGATATATTCACCGTATAACGTGCACCCCCTCCCCCCCTTTTTTATGAAGAAATCAGAAATGTACATGTTCTTATGTTTTGAAGTCATTTATTCAATATATTATCTCAAACTTTTGAAAAAAATAATATACTTCTAGAACTACAACCTTTTAAGTTCATAAAGAATTTATTTTCTTTTAAATAAACAGTATTTCAATATATGTAGAAGTCTAATTTTTTTTAATGCTTTTCTCTCTTTTTTTAAAGCTATCATTTTTATATCCGGAGTATAACGCGCACCCAAAAATTTTGATCTTATTTTTTGTGCTAAAAGTACGCATTACATGCCAGATTCTATTGTAAATATTTAAAGGAAAATTTAAAAGAATTTCATGATCACCAAAAGTAATATTCAAAAAGCACAATTTTTACTTAACTACACCTAAAATTTTATAAAAACCAATGATTACATTTTTTTAAAAAAAAATTAACTAAAGGTAAACATGACAAAAATTGTTTTATTTAGTGATAATTTATTTACTTATTTATTGTAGTTTTTAAAAGTTGGTTAAACTGGTTCAAAAGATATATAATATTCAAAGCTCATTAATAAATATAATTTTAGAATATATTATAAAAATATAATTAGTGTTTCTCAAAGACAATTTTTAAAAATCTATAAATGTCTCAAACTATTTTCAATAATTATGTTTCCTACTTTAAGAAATATGAAAATATTCATTAAACAAAACATTTCAAAACGAGAGATATTTGACTTTTCATTCACTCCACAAGCTGTGTGGATATTAAAAACAGAAATACTTACTTCAGCTAATTCTGAGGAAAGTTCAATCTGAGGAGAATGATTTTCATTATTCTCTACTGGTGCCTTTGAATTTGCAGCTTGTACAGTATTTGATACTTTAGGATTCATTTTTTCATAAAAAAGCATATAGGCACTATTTGTCTAATGTATTAAGAAAAGGAAAAGAAGAAATTGGAATAACATTTTAATAAAATATTACAATCAAAACCAAAAATTACACAAATGATTTTTTAAAACTTTAATTCAGTAGCAAAATACATTACATATTCAATTTTTTTAAATCTTAAAACATTTTTATTTATATAAAGCTTATTAATGTTTAATCAAGTTGTAGCATTATAATTTTTAATATCATAAATTAAAAAATATATATACACACCTTTTCAAAAGAAAAATCCATGAACTTGTCAGTAACTGAATCATATGTTTTGCTCTAAAAATACAAATTATGAAATTATTTTTTTACATAAATATTATTAATTTAAGCATTAATTTTCTTATACTGGATTAAAATTCACTTTAATATTTGAGAACGTGAAAGTATACTTTACCGTCATCTCTCCCCCAAAACATTCTCCAGCAATATGAGTAGGATCAAAGGATTTTACTTCTGAATCATTAAATAAATACCTAAAATACAAATATAAAGGCATTTCACAATTAAATACAAAAACACAGATTGAGAATTCAACACTCTTATATTGGATTGAAATAAAAAATTTAAAAAATAATCAACCAAACAAAATTTTCTGATATCATTTCTTTAGAATACTCCATTTTTTACAAATTATGTTATGTGTTGAATCAAACAAATACAACAAATGTTGATGTTTCTAATACCACTTGTATGATGGTATCAAATTAAGGTCCATAAAATTTATAGCGGAAAAAGGCTGGATATACGCCTGTTAGCCGTAGCTTAGAGCATCATAAAGAGGACAGTAGGATTTGGCTTGGTTTCACCCCAATCTAGATGAAGAACACCCTGGAAGTGGTCAGGGGTCTACCCCTACCACCCTCACAAGAGGACTTGTGACTCGATGGCTATTTAGAGTACCCCCTTGCTGCAAAGGCACTATACATTTACAAGCATCCATGCCTTCTCCGGGATTTGAACCCAGGCCCAAAGGCGCAACAGTCAACATCACTAATCACATGTTAACAATATAAATTGTAAAAAAATAATAACATCTATAATATTCAGAATAAATCTAATAATCTTATCAGCATTTTTTTAATTAAAATGTTATCAATTTAATTTGATTTTAATTTATGTTGCACTGTAAAGCCATTGGTGATGTATCTCATAATTTTGAACCTCAGTCAAGTGATGGGGGTGACACCTGAGCTGGATGCCCTCTCCCCAAACTTCTACATCACACCAATGGGAGAATTTTAAGTTTGATAGATTTAACATGCATAACCACTTGGCTACCATGGTCAATAAAATTTCTTCGAAGTGATACTCTTTTTAACACACTGCATGCAGGTTGTGAATTTCAGGAGAGTTTAGGTCATTAAGCAAAATCACAATAAATTTAACTACTATGTTTTTCTCAATGTAACTTTTTTTCTTTCATGATACCCACTCACTAGGCAGTATCTACTAAGTATGTACTTTTAAAGTGAGTCACATTCTAATGATAGACAGCAAGAAACAAAAAAAGTACATTTCCTGTGTGTTAAGAAACAGGTGTGTGAAAAAACAATGGAAAAGGAATTTTCTAAAACAAGAAAATCAAAATATAGATGTTTGGAAGAGTAAAATACCAAATAATGGTATTTTAATTCTCTACAGCAGCAACAATTTTTTTGATCAAAATTTTTTTTCTTCCTTTCAGCTAAATATACAATTTTTTAGATCTTGCAATACATTTTTCATTTAGGTGTCAATTTTTAAAAGTATTCCTTAAATATGCAAGATATTTTATATGTATATAAAACAATGCACAAAGCATAATGAACCAATTTCTTTTTTAGTAAAATCACAGCACATTCCATGAAAAAATCATAGAACTTTGTAATTTTGTGATTTTTTTTCATATATATATAAATATTTTTTTAAATTTAGGCATTATTTAGAGAAAAAATATTTTTGGTTTACTGTAGAAATACGTATACAGTATAGAAGCATAAAATTATGTGAACCAGGAAGGAAATTGCTTACAGCAAAAATATATTTTCAGATACAAGATATACTAATTTTCTGCAGTAAAAATAATTTTTTTTTAAATTTAAAAAACAATCAAGAGAAGTTAAATAATAAAAACATTAATGTTTCATTTAATATGTTTCTAAGAATAAACTTACCATTTATCTTTGCCTGGTTGATTTCGTTCCCTAATAAAACTATAATAATGTCCCCCTTCAGCATTTCCAGTGTGAACTGTCACACCAATAAGCTCATATTCATAACTCTCATCTTCAGAATCAGATCTATTATGGTCATCTTTGTCTGGAAAAAAGTTTTTAATTATTGACTTTTTTTATACTAGATGCCTCACAAGAAAATGATAAAAATTTCCGTAGAAATGTTTATTAAATTCTAATGAACCATTAACTATATTCATGTGAATGCCCATGAAAACATTTTACTATATATAAAAAAACTTACCAATGTGTTGCTGAGGAATAAGATTTTTTTCCATGTAATTTGACATATCAAGTTGAAAAGGGAATGAAAAGTGAGTATTTACTTTCTCTTTTGTATTTGTGACAAAACTGAACGTATAACGCATCATATTAAAACACAAAACCTTTGGTAATTTCTTTAAACATGCTCTGTAATATGAAATACAAACTTTTACATAAAATATTCAATTTTAATATACAATTTATATAGGTAATTTATAAAATGTTTATGCACAATTTATTACTTAATTATTTTTTTGCTACTGAGGATAATTATACTCATTTACATATTACAAATCATTAAAAAAATGAACTAAAAGACTTTTTAAATTTTATAAAAAATACAGTATTTACTCAAATCTGAGCTGCAACTCAAATTCCCCCAAATTTTTTGTGAAAAAGTATTGTCATTGATTCTATGCGGCACCCTAAATTCTCTACACATTTTTGAGAAATTTTTTTTAAAAATGTGTAAAGGTTTCTAAGCTGCATCCGAATTTGAGTAGCATTAACACAGGAAGAATAACGTGGCTCCGATTCGAGTAAATACAGTAACCGTGAAATCAAATTACAACTACATAGCAGCAAATAAAATGAATTTGCTCGAAACTAAAGAAATATTGCAAAAATCCACAAAAATTAATGTGAATGAAAAAGCAGTGCCATTAGTTCAAAATATGCAATTTTTAAGTATATATATATATGGTATATAACTACAATACCAGTAATGTGTTTCATCTTTTGTTTAACTGGTAAAAACACATTTTAAATTTACAGTCAGAATAATCATTCAAGTTTTAAATAAAAATTGAAAAATACTCACAACTGCAGTATATCAGAATTAATGAAGTATAAATTTTTGTAATATTTTATCCTACTCTAATCAATATATTCATAAAAAAAAACAATATTATTTAACATTTACATATTTGATTTTTTTACATTAAGGTGGTGACTTTTTGAAAATGAGAAAAAATGCAGATTTTTCCCAAATTTATTTTAATACATAGAGCTAAAAAGATTAATGACAGTTTACCTTTTCTCAGCTCGAACTTTTTTACCACATTGAGAACATGTGTACATATTGTCTCCTTCAAGTGTATCCTTAACAGTTATTTCATCAATAGAATCCTAAATGTAAAAAAAGTTGTGAATTCCAATACAAATTTTTTTAATGGAAATTATTTGAAGCAAAATATATTTAAAACATTAAAAGATTTTTTTAAAAAAAAAAAATAAAAAAAAAAAAAGATTTTTTTAAAAAAAAAAAAAGAAAAGAAAAAAGTAATTATGAAAACAACAGCAGGAAACTTACAAATAGATTTCTCATATCTGCAACCTGACAACGCAGAGTATAAAATTCTTCTAAGGTCCGACTTATATGGGGACAATCCTAAAAAATACGTAAAAGTATGTAACACTTACATGGATATAATTATTTCAGTTCCTTTTCAAATAATAATAAAAAAAACATGCACTTCTCCATCCCATTACAAGCGAAAATAAAAGTATTTTCTTGCAAAAATTATAAATATCAAAATAAAATCAATTGAAAATAAAATTAAAAAGTAATTGTACAACAATCAAAAATAAATATGAATAAAATTCAACAAAAAACTGAAATATACTATTGATATTTAACTAATTAAAAAAATTATCATTTTGTTAAGTTGTATTACCACACATTTAACTGTATTAAAATTAAACAAGAGATTCCTCAAATGCACCAACCAAATTCTTCTTTTTTTTTCTTTTTCCAAAAGACAAAAATTCATAAGCATACTTTTTAGTAAATGTTTGCAGTAAGGAAGAATTCTAAGGAACTGAAGGTTTGAATTATAATAATCTAAAACTATGTTACTTATATTTTTAGTTCATAACTTAAATATCAATTGCATAAATAAAATTTTCATGAAAATTTACACCCAAAAACACTAACAAACACACTTATCCCAAAAATTTTAACAAGCGAATTTTAAACCTAAAAAAAAATTAACTGAAACATTCAAAATAACTAAAAAAATATCAGAACATTAAAAACAAATCGCTTTCATATTTACTACTGACAAAGAAATTTCATCACATCTTAGTAATGCAAAATACAGAAGTACCTTGAGAAAAAATTTAAGTATCCAAGTTTGTTTTTTTTGCCAGAAAACATTCAAATTCTTTAAGCTACTTTTAAAGAACTTAAAATCAATAAATAAATATTTTTCCATAGAAATAAAATAAGAAAAAATACTCAAATATAAAAAAATACTTCAAAAACTATAGTTTAAAGCAAAACTAGCAAATCCCAGCTTGCAAATATTTGTAATTTTTTTAAAAAAAGAAACATTTTAAAGAGAAATATAGAAAAAAAAACTTAGTGCATTCATCATCTTCTGATCACAATAAAATTTTGATAATGATCATACATAAAAATATGTGATATTGAAAATGTATATTGAATTTAATAATATTAAGAAAGTTATAAACAACTTCTTATAAAATTATTGAAAATTGTAACAAACATTTAATAATCTACCACAGACAATTTTTACCTCCCACTATGTAGGCGATCAGTTGGATTAAAAAACGATTCAAGATGCCTGATCTGTGTGAGCTGATCAAAAATGTAAAGTGTATCCATTAAAAAATAAACTTGTTGTTCAAGGGCCCATGTTTGTCACTCTGGAATACTTGCACTTTTGGATTACAAAAGTCAACGTGGGACACCAATTGTAAAAGGTACATCACAATATGGGAAGGTAAGGCTTTACATAAATTTACATTTGGGGTACGCTCATACAGACTGGGCACCTTGCATCCTGTTTTCATTTCAACTGATCATCCTCTGCATAGTGAGAAGGAAACAGTGCTATCTGGCAGATAATTATATTTGTTACAAGATAAAAACTTTACAACCGATTTGAATGCATACAGTGAGAAAAAAACAAATTGTGTTTCAGGAATTAAAATACTTACTAATGATACTACATTGTTTGAAACAACACCACAAAACAATGTTTTCACCATCTCTTTCTGCAACAAAAAAAAAAAAGGATAAACATAATCAACATTTATGTATAATATCAAATTTAAAACCTCAACTATTTTGAGAATACAAATTATTCATAAAGCTTCAACTCAATTTGCTGTACTCACCAATTCTGGTGACATTTCTTCCAGTTTACTGATAAGATTAGTGAAAAATTCAGCCATATCTTTTTGCTCTCCGGTATTTAATAATTGATGATCCATTGTATACACTTTGCAAAATCCACGTGGATTATATGCCTTTCTTTCACTTTCCTAAAATTTAAGCAAAATTTTTTTCAATGCATGTATTCTACAAATTTTAAATAACAAAATTCAAAATTTTTAGAGTTATGTCAATAAAATTAAAAAGAGATTGTGTGAACTTACCAATAAATAAGCAAACATTCTCTGCAGTTCTTTTAAAGTACTCTCATGCTTACAATTTTCACTAATCTAAAAGACAAAAATTACTCATAAAAATTCAGTTTCTGAGAGCAAGAGGGTGGACAAAATATAATTTTTATCAATCTACATAAAAATAATTATAATAATAATAAAATACTACACTATTTATAATGAAAAACTAGAATTTAAACAAAGGAAACGAAATACATTTCCTGATACATTTCAGAACACGTAATATTTTTCAGTTCAAGACTTTTTATTATTATTTAAAATGTTATTTCTCACAAAAAATTGTTTCTAGTCTCTAATTACAATGGAGATGAAATTGGAGAGATTGGAACAAGGTTGTCCAACCATAAGAGGATGTATGTTGAATATATATATATATATATATATATATATAACCTTTGATTTAATTTTGCAGGAATTTCAACAGATAAAAAAAGACACTTAAAGAAATTAACATCATACATCATTTAGGTAAACATCTAATATTTGACAATCTAACATAAAAGTCCTATTTTACATCACTTAATTTCTTTTATTATGCAAAATTAAATTATGCTGCAAGTAGGTAAAAATGTCCTTTTTGCTTGAAATTAAAAAAAAAAAAAATCAAGCATAATACATTTAACACATAATAAGTTTTCTTTTAATGTAGTTTTTTTTAAAAAAAATTATACAAATACCAAATGAAATTAATATTACCTTTGCTGATAGTATAGTTGCTCTTGCTTGTGGCAACATGTATAAATGCTGGATGCAAGATGCCAAATAACAAGTAGCACCTAAATTTGTCAAACCCACATAACCACATTCAGCTCGACCATCTTCATGTGGCCAGTAGTCCCAAGGATAAGGATTATGAGAATCTAAAAAACAGTTTTGTAAAATTATTTGCATTAAAAAAATTTTTTTTTACTCTCCAATCCTTTAAAAAAAAACTAAATAAATAAATAAATAAAAAAAAAAAAAAAACAGATGAATAGCAAAACAATTACTGTGAAATGGATTTTGCTGCTTATAATTTCTTAAGAAACTTTATTAACATGTCAATAAATTAAAGAGTGCTTCTAGGCTAAAATTGTGGTTGATTTGAATTAATACCTTAGGAATGCACAAGGGTTATTGGTGATGGATTTTGAAATTTTGAATCTTGGCTATATTTAAGTTTGAGACCTGTACTCAAAAGGAAAATTTTAAGAAGCTTGATTACCTTAAAAAAAAAGCAGTTTCTATATATATTTTAAGTCTCAAGACTTTAAATATTAAATTAACAACATACACTCCTTTCTAAAATTTTAATTATAAAATCTTAATAGTTTAACTTTCTTTGTTAAACTGTTTTTACTTTAATATATTACCAAAAACTACTCATTTAATATTATTCAAGGGTCAAGTGAAATAAAATGTGATGAGTCCTCTAAATCAAATAAAGCATTTCACAATGCTTTATATATATATTTCTAGCAGCCATAAAACTTTATACGTAAAAAAGATCATTTAACGATAATTCTTTTTTCCCCCCTTTCCAATTAAAATTTTTTAAAAAAGGACGATTCTTTAAAAAAAATTCCCATTTAGCTTACTTTAAATACCACTTAAACTATGCTATATAATAAATACATAAAGCCCTTATGGAAACTCTGCTTTGTAAAATCTTTACACAAATCAAATCATAATTCATAAAACACAAATTTCTAACATGCGAGTGCTTCAAAAGAAAAAAAATTACAGCACACAAAATAACATTACCTGGAGTATGCTGCATTAAAAGTTTTTCATGAAGAACTTGATAATTTTCAAATGACCCTTTCAACATTTCAACTAATAAATCATATGATGCAGAACGAACAGATGGAGATTTACACTTTGGCAAATACCTTTGTTTTGGACTTGGAAGGGCAAACAATGCATCAAACATATGCAAAACCAATACCTTTAAAAAGGAAAATTTTCATTTATAGAAGAAACTCATTCATCATATACTACCAGTTACTATAACTCAAAACTTTTATTGAAAAAGAAATATCACTTTGAAAAGTATTATTTAAAAAATCAATTTAACAAATATGTATATACCTTTCCTTCAGAAGAGCATTTAAAAGATGGATTATGCTTCATAACAACTGTCATTAAATTGATTAACCCTCGCAAACCATCGTCTTCTATGGTATTATGTCTTGTTTCTCGATAATCCCGGTTTATTATAGATTCTGCAAGGTACATCGCTAAGCTTTCTAAATCCAAAGCAGATTTCTGGAAGAAAAATACAATAAAATACTAAGTAAAATGTATAACCTAAATAGCTTTATGTTGTTTTTTAAATAAAGAAAGAAAATATAATGGAAAATAATTTGAGATAACAACTAGAACTGAATAAATTCCAGAAAGCGTTTAAAGAATTGAATAAAGAAACAATTATTCATTTGAAATAATATATATATTTCAAATTCAATTGTAAAATTCAGTAAAACTTAAAGCAACCTGTACACAAATACGACTAAAAATTACATAGCAGCCTCGACTAACAAGTGCTTTTGTTGATAAAATAAATAAAAGTCTTAAAATGAAATTTATCTGTACATAAGATAAAGGTTAAACTATAATCTTAGATAAATATAACAAATATTTATAAACAAAAAGGAAAATATAAATTTAGTTACTCATAAATATTTTAAGATTTAAATAACTTTTAAATCAGCGAGTTTCATTTTCTAATCAGAGTATATAGATTTATTCAAAATTATAAATATACCCTAAATTACTTCACAAATATACACTTTAATAAATATCAAAAAGAAATTTTAATTATACTTACATCATCATTACTTTCTTGTAAAGTATTTTCATCAAGACTGTCAACAAGCCTACAAACCAGCCAAAAATAATCTTTACAGCCAGGACCATATGGTTCTTTGTCTTCCTCCTATGAAATATATATATATATAACTTGTTGATATATCAAAGTTATAGGAGTATGCAAATGAGCATGATAATCAAAAGATTTTAAAAACTAACACATGAACATATTCTTGTCTTTATCACTTGTATTTTCAAGTTTCAAAATCTATATCTCAACAGTTATATAAAATTTAAATAAAAAAAAGTATATTTTAAAGTGAAAAATTGAAGTGAACTGTTAATGTTCTTAATTTAATAATAATTTGCAAACATGAAGTTAAAATTCGGATAAAGTGCAGAGATTCGCTTTTGATGGACCAAAAAACAGTACAATTTCTTCTAATAAAGTCAAAAATAAAGATATTGCTTGTTTAAGTACAATGATACAAATGTAACAAAAAGAACTTCTAACTAAAAAAATGGTACCAATACATTTACAGAGAACACTGGTTATATTTATTACTTAAAATATTCTTTTACGCCTTTTTTTAATCTACCTGGTATTTAGATATTAAACATTAATAAAAGAAACATACCAAAATTACTGTTATTCATCCATAACGGAAGAAAGTAACTAAATTATTATAATTTACATTATAAAATTATGAGCTACAAAGAAAGGTATTTTCTACGCAGATTTATTACTGTGAACATAGTAAAAATTATTTTTCAGGTACAAAGTAAATTAACTGAATACTACCTTAAAAATGGTTATTCTTATTTAATGCATTGACTACCAATCCAGTGCCTGAGGTAATGTTATTGCTAAGAGCCCAATGACATGCTGGTGTAATGTATTGTGATGTGTCATTTGCCATTCATACACTGGTGACAGACAAGCTGCTCTTCAGTGTATATTCTCCAGTTAAATCGGTATCATGTTTTAGGTAAGTAATGCTGGTATTGATGCGGAGTGAAAGTTAGAATATAATTGTAAGTGGATTATAACTTCTTGCTTCATCAATTGATAAAATAGTTATGTAATATGAATTGTCCAATAATTCAGCAGGGTCTTCATAACCAAAGAAAAGAAAAATAGTATTACATAATAAGTGCATATAATGAATGATGAAATTACAAATTTGTTTGATGACATATCAGCATACATGCCTGGTTGAATGACAGAATGATTTTAATTAAGTCAATGAGAATTTATTCTTCAAACAAAGATCTTTGGGATACATCAGAAGATGAAGTACATAAAAAGATCATAAATGTAAATAGGCTTCTGGGAACAACAATCTATCTCGAAATGTAATGGTATAACTATCAACACAAAACAAATCAAGACTAATATCAAATATGTAAATTTGTCAATGCAAGTTCACAAGAGCTATATATTTGACAATTTTGTGTAAAACACTAATATTTTTATCTAATTTAAAATCATTACATTTCATAAAAATTGAAGTTTTATTTTAAAAATGGTCACTGGAAAATATTTTATGTAGATTCAACTAATAGCAAATGGCAAACTCATATTTTAAACAAATTTTTCCAGTTAGTTATTTTAAAATTACATGGTAAACAATTCAGAAAAGGCATCATTCTCAAATGCAAGCAGATTCATAAATAATATTAAACTTGAATTTCTCATAATTCAACGTTTTCAAAAAGTTTGGCAACTCTTTGTCAGTAACATACCTTAGGGAAAATTTTAAGTGTAACATTGCAAAATCCTGATATTCAAAATATAAAAACATATTTTGTAATTTTAAAATGTTAGATATGAAATATGAAATAATATAATTTATGGTTAAAATAAAAAGAAATCAGAATCATTCACATAACACTGATGAATAGAAAGAGCATTTTTAAAATAGTTAATATTTTGATCAAATACTAAGAGTTTGTAAAAAAAAAAGTTCATGACTAAAATAACAATTTAAAAAATTAAAATTGATTCCTATATAAAAAATCCTGGACACAAATTAGATCCAGAAAACTGAATACTTACATCTAAGCGAGGTTGTCTCATATTTTGAGCAACAGATAAAAAACTTAAGAGGCTGCTTAACAAAGGTGTAACAAATTGGTAACCAGTATGACCATCTGAATTTGAACCCAAACACAATCTGTAGAATCCTGTACAAGCTTCTCTTCTCAGAGCAGGCTAAAAACCAAGTGTTAAATTAAATTTTATTTAAATATTAATTCCAATAAATTTCATTTCATAAATTTGTAATATTACAATAGGGAGGAACTATTTTTGTACAAAATGATAAAAATTTATCACTCATCCTCTAAAATTTTATACAAAAATTAGAATGTTCTGGACAGAATCAATTCACAGACAAAAAAATAAATAAATAAAAATAAATGATAATGCAGAAATCTTGTCATTAAGTATTTCAAAACTTCTGGGAGGGTGTGGTCTACCCTCCAATTAATACACATAAGGTATTCACTTTTAAAATTACAAGTGCAATTTGTAGACAAACATTACAAATTTTGTGTAATGAATGCTTAAAATAGTGAAAATAATTTATATCTGGATGTCCTATACATTAATATTACTTTCTGTTGTATTTATTTTTTGTTAAAATTGTAATATTTGCAAGCAACACTATTCCTTACATTATAATGGCAATTCAATGGAAATGTGGCAAAATTTTGGCATTTTTGGCACATTGGAAACCATTTGGATTCTTCTGGAAATTACTGGAGAAATCTAATATTATCACAACCTATGACATAAACAGATTTTCCAAGAAAAATCTGTACAAACTGTAAATAGGGAGTCATTTGCTGAAATGAGTTAGTATTGTTTTGACTAGCGATTAGTTGATATTGATTTGTCCGTGAAGAGTCAACCAGTGATTAGTTATTACACTGGCTGTTTAGTAGGATGAGCGAGTGCTTGTGAATAATCTTTTAACATACTAGTATTTTAGACATTGATAGTTGTATTTCAGCACTGTAGAAAGTATGAAGACCCAGAATTTATTAAGCGAATTTGAGTACTGTATCTTGTATTTTAAAGATTGTTTTTTGACAATAAATTTTCATTGCTCCTGAAGAACTGTCTCGCTCTTTGAGACTGACTGCATAAAAAATCCTTGAACCCCAATCTATAAGACAACATGTATTTATCTTAGAGCAAAATAACTCTATATAATTGGGGTATTTATCGAGTTCTGAATCTCCAGACTTGGAGATATTAATAAATGAAATTTCAGTTCATATATATATTTATACAGTCCTAAGCCTTAGAGTTTGCTATAGTATTATTATAGTTTTTCTACTTAGTCCTGTACTGCCCGGCAATTTTCTTACTTATTGTTTAGCATTAAGTCACAGCTATAGCAATTAATTATTGTTTCAATGTAACAGCTTTGGTCAAATAGTGAATAAAATATTTTAAATATATATTGTTACAGATTTTGTGTAAATAGCGTAAACAATTTGTATTCTGATGTTTAATGCATTTATATTACTCTGTTATATTTATTTTATGTTAAAATTGTATTATTCACAAGTAATGCCGCTCCTTACGTTATAAATAAGAACTTGGCGAAATCTTGGTGGTAGAGCCAAGTTGGCGAGTTCGGAACTCTTTGGATTCTTCTAGAAATTTGTGGATAGGTCGATTAACGTCACACTCTTTGACACGAGCGGTTACATTTCTGGAAGTTTCTGCCATGCCTATAAATAGAGATGCTGGCCGGAACAAGAGTGAGTTTTGATTAAACCAGCGAATAGTGAGCATTGTTTTGACTAGCGATTAGCTCAGCTGTGCTTGTAAATAATCTTTTACTTATGTGTATTTTTAAACACTGATGATTGTGTTTGATTGGTATTGAAGGTGTGAAGACCTTCGGAGATTTACTCAGTGAACATTGCTGCTGAATCCTGTATTCAAAGGATTGGATTTTTGATAATAAATTCGCATCGCTCTTAAAGAACTGTTTATTTTCTTTGTGATTGTTTTGCATAAAATCCTCGAACCCGGATCTGCGTAGCAATATTAAGACAAAATATGATTGTCCTCTATTTAACGTTAAAACATAAAGTAGAAAAAAAAACTAGTTACAGGCATATGTTGCTAGACAGCTAGTTTATATAAATTGGATTGGTTAATGGATGCTATATATATCAGATAAGAGAATGTTATATTTCAAAATAATTTTCTCCACAACTTGTCTTTTTTAAAAACATGAAAGTCCTTCTTTAAAAAGAAAAATTTAGGTTCAATTAGATTTTCCTGAAATTCAAAAATTATAACATAAATAACTTAGATGCAACCTAAAAATGCGTGGAAAATGTAAAAACATGAAAAAAGGAGATAAAAAGGAATTTTGGACAAATTACTAGTATTTTAAAAAAGTAAAATACATCAAGATGTTAAAAATATGAAAATTTATATTTCTGAGTTATATTTTTCTTAAAATATAAATTTTGATACATATGATAAATTTACTAAAAAATGCTTCATAAAAACTTTGTAAGATACAAAAGTTAAATCAAATAAAATATATAATATACCTCTGGGTCGTCAAGTACAAGTCTCTTCAATAAAGTATTAAGTGATGGATATTGAAATAAATGAACATGAACTTGGGGTTCAGAAAATGCCCAAGACACTAATAAAGTCACTGCACAGGAAACAACTTGAGCACGACCCCAAAATCCTGTTTTATACTGATTTGGATCACATGGAGAAGTAGCTTCTGACAGCAATGAAAGAATAGCTTTCAGTACAGATTCAGTATTACTCATAACTTTTAACATAACCTGAAATTTAAAAAAAAATAATAATTTGAAAAATTACTTAATTTACTCTGATTTTTAAAAAAAATTATAGCAAGACATTTTTTTAACTACAAAGTAACAGGAAATCAAAACGAACATTTATATAACTAAACATAACTTCACAAATATAAAATTAAATTATATATTTTTTTTAAAAAATGATGAAAAAACAAAATTTGTATAAGATATTTAATTATGTACAGTAAACCTATGTGATTATAGTTCCATAGCATAGGTGGTTGACAAAAAAATCACAGTTAAGAACACAACTCCATATTCTTTTTGTTGCCTCATTCACTGTACAAAAAATATTTGAAAATTGAGCCTTTAAAACTCCCAATGCTACAAAAATAAGTCTATACCTTATTTAATTTTGGAATTAAAAGCTTGTCACTACTGCCTTTTCTAGCTCTTTTCACTCGTTTCTTTGGCAAATCATTATCACCACTTGCACCTTCATCTTCAGAATTTTCAACTCCAAATTGATAAATGAGACGCAACAAGCATGCAATGCAATCTTGATTCCACTGAAACATAAATATTATAGAGTGTTTTAAAATTAACTCTAATTACATTTATAATACTAACTCTTTTTATAGTCTTAAGAAATTTTTGCGATACAGAAATATGTACTTTTGGTTAAATAACAAATATTCATTAATTAATCTTACACAGACATATTTAATTAATCCTAATAAGGATATTTTTCTACTGATACCACAACTTTAAAAAATTTTTAACAAATTATCATAATAAAAATCTTTCTCAAAGCTATAGATTAACATTGTAAATAATAATTCTTGAATTTTTTATTTTAAATATCATTTAACTACTGAAATAAGGTAACTGAAAAAACTCATATGAATAATTTGCTTTCATACTTACCTCATTCCAAAAACCATCCTCAAAAGATTGCAATGCACCGGACATGAAGATATCAAACAAGTGATTCAATCCACCACATTTTCTAAACTAGATTTAAAGAGAAAAAGATACCATCAGATGTCTACTTAAATAATAAAATATATCACTGCAAGTATTTTATTAATTAAATAACTTATAGAAAATTAGAACAATAATAACAGAGAAAATCTTTTACCAATGTAGACCATGACAGATTATCTTTTGTTCCTATTTGCACCCCATGCTTTTCTGCCAGGAGGTCAAATAATTCGGAACTCTAAAAACCAAAATGGATATAAATAAGTATTTATAAAAACTTTTTTAAAAAATGATGTTCTAAATTTTTATTTTATTTTTAGCAGTGGCACTTGACATCATTCAGAAGAATGAAAACACAAACATTCCACACTAACATACAAAGAGAAAAACAAACTGAAGAATTAAACAGGAATGACAAAAAGTCACTCGGATAGAATTGCTTGCAGCAGTTCTCTTATCTTTTTAATATCTATCATGAAGACTTTTGGGTGACTACTAAACATACTCTAAGACTTCTAGCGTCCATTACTTGATCCCTTTAACAAAAGACACAGTTTGGGGAAGAAAACATTCTGAATTTGTTCAAATAACTAGTGAGACAGTCATGACCAGTTTCAAGCCTGAAGGCAGCAATTGTATGCCATCTAGAAAACTCTGGTATCTTTTCAAGAGTGTTGCCTTTAATTTGTTCAAAAAGCTTATTTTAATGGCTCTGATTTTGAGTATTTGCTTTTTCTTTTCTTGAGAAAATTTTAAATTTAATACATCATAAAAAGATTAGTAAAAATTAATTCACACAAACTTTTTAATACTAGTTTCTTTCTCAGTTATTTTTATCTTTTTTTTAAAGAAATTTTGGAAACATTATAAACAATGTTATAAAACACATGTAAAACATGTTAACTATGTTGACACAAAGTACAGAAAAAGGACAGTTTTTACAAAAAGAATTTCAGATATTTAGAAACACATCAAAAGAAAATAAGGAATTGTTTTACTTTCATTAGTAATATTTATAACAATTTTGATACAAGATTACACAAGAAAGTTCTATGGAAAATGACTTTTAGAATTCTTACCTTATTTTGCCAGATAGAATCAACTATCTGTAAAGAATACATTAATTTCTGAGGGCTTTTTGGATTTATTAAAGACTGTAATGCACTTTGAAAATTTGACCTTGCTGATTCTGAAGCCTATTAAAGAAAGAAAACAAGTTTAAAAATAGAAATTGCTTTATCAATAAATCATAACAGGCTTCACAAAATATACAAGTATCTAGTTTAATAAAATAACAAACACTAAAACTGACATAAAAAAGCATAGAAAATATTTCATTTGTCAGAAGATGCCTAAACTATAAAGATCAAAATAGTAAGTAAAAAACTTATTTTCATTCACCATAACATTCTACTATTAATTTATGAAATAAATGTTAAAAACATGTGTATTAAAAAAATCTCTTAATTTACCAGTTTTCATTGCAGCTGGGTAAAATTAATATTTATATTAACTCAAATAAAGTTGAATAACACAGTTAATGTATTAAATAATTTGGTTTAATAAGTTTTAAAAAATTCCCATTATAAAATCTTTTACTCACTTCACGAACTCCGTGGAAAATTCTATTATTCTAATCAAAAAACAGCCTATATTTCAAATTACTCTCAATCCTATGGTTAATTCTAAAATATGGAGAAGCTATAGGAGGTCACAAACTAAATTACTTTAAGCAAAATAATTTAGAAAACATGTACATAATATCTTTTTAATTACAATCTCCAAACAGCTTTTCCCCAGGCTAATTTTTATTTTAAAGGTATAATTATTCAATTCTGCCTTTTTTTTTCTTTTTTGAAGTATACAAACTAGTCCAAAAATAAAAGATTTTTCATTATATATATTTTATTTTTAACAAAAAGTTACATGAGGATTGATAGTAAAAAGTTGAAAACTAGCATACTCTTTAACCCTTTATGTACCGACAGTACTTATAAGTACCACTCTGAAATTACATAGAACAACCATTTTTATGAATATGCTGATGATACTTAGCAGAAATATTCTTTGAAATCCATTCTTTCAAGATATATGGCAGCATGGGTTCTATGATGAGTATTTTAGTGAGGAAAGCAAATAGTTTTACAGCGGAAGTTGCGTTTTCAGCTGACTTTTTTATCGGATTCTAAAGATTGTCATTTTTGTTCCGAAAAAGTAGCTAATATCAAAAGGTAAGTGCCTTATTTTTTTTACGTGGTAAGTAAGACCTTAGAAAACGATTTGACTATTTATTTTAAGTGAACAGTGTATACAATTAATTTTACAGTTGAATAACTTCGTGGTACTTATAAGTACCAACAGCACACTGAGTGTTGGAGCAAGAACTTACGTTTTTTTTCGTCCGTGTAGCTTATTATTGATTTTTGTTCTATTGAAGCATCATCACTATAATGTAATAGAGTTATGCCTTTTTTAGTGTTTCTTTTTGCTTAAGTGATTTATTTTGCTTTTTATATATTTTTTTTATTTCAATATTTTCAAAAAATTTGCAACTTTTCATCCGAGCTTGTATTTTTTTTTATTTTTTTTTTGTCACAAAATTAAATGAAATATGTATTTTTATTTAAAAAATAATATAACATCATTTTAATTCCTTTATGTGTAACAGAGATTTAACAGTAGTTGGTGCTAATATTATTTTTATTATTATTTCCTTTTCTTAGAGAGTCTAAAAAAAGCTCAGTCTTCAAGAGGCTTTGGATTTGTTATAGAACCTATCTTCTGAAATCAGAGATGTACTAACAAATGATTTTTCTGATGAAGAAGTCCCAGCAAATTATCTGCTAGAATTTTCGTTTGATGTTCAAGGGGATGAACTCAAAGTGTAGTAATTCATGTTAAGAAAATACTGCATTTCTAACCCTAGGGATGCAGTGTTTTAAAAAACATTCAATCAAAACCTCACTCAAATTGCACAACGTGTAATGAATTTCTGTGTATTAATGAAAAAAAAACTGTTTCTTTGAATATCATCAAATTATGTGTAAAAAAAGTAAATAAATTTTAAAAATTCAATTATCATTAAAAATAAATATTTGTGCTGTATAATATTGGTATTCTCTGTGGATATTTAGCATTTTTAAGAGTTAAAACTGGGTTAAAATAGTCATTCGTTCTTTTCGTATTGTCAGAATATTTGAGACCTTTGTGTGCTGACGGTACTTTAAAGTACCAATTTAATTAATTAGCTCTAACAAATTAAATTTCCAAAAGTTGAGTATTTTATTTATATCTATCCCTTAATTTTCAATGTCGTGATCCAAAAAAAAATATTGCATGAAAAAATTTGCAGTAAATCATAATGCAGTACATAAGGGTTAAAAGCAACAGGATTTCCCAATGTAAGTTGGACTTTAAATATTTCCTCAATTATTGAACAGAATTGAAAATTTTATGATATAAGGAACCCAAATATCATAACATATTAGTATATTACAATTCCCTTTCTTAAAACTATTGTTTAATTCATATTTTTTATAACTTACTTTTTTCAAATTGATCATGTCCTCAGAAATGGAAAATAATTATAGACCAATTCACATACATATCTTTGAAAGTGTTAAGTACAATTTTTTTTTCTAGTCAAATATTTAAAATACTTATTTTACATTAGGTTACTCATTTTTTAAAACCCCAAGACTCAAGCTTTAACACAGAATTTTACAAAATTTATAATTGCTACTTTTATAAATTATAAAAACAAATTAATTATCAGTTATACAAATAAGTTTTGAGGGTTTTCCATAGATGTCTTAACTAGTATTTAATAGCATCAGACTATCTCATAACTGTAATCATGTGACAGTGTCATTATTTCCCTCTAAAAATCAGTATGTGTCGTTTAACTGAAGTGTAAACAACATTTTTGTGCTCTAAGTATCTCAATGTTTGTTTGTTTTTATTTCTAATGGGTTGCAGATTGGTGTTTTACCATTGCAGACCTAGTACATTCCCCGGAAGCTGGTATCACTTTTTAGTGCGGCACCATAAAGGTGGATACCAATCACTGCAGGTAATTTTGACACCCAGTTTCCTTCTTAGAGGGAGGCACCTGAGCTCTGACAGTACGAACCTGCACCAGGATTTAATTTTGCTGAGAACATACAAGCCAAACAGACACTCTAGGGATCTTTTATATGCTGTATAGTCATACGACATGGCCACCGTCGATTTTTTGCATCACGAAAATCTGACTTGGGCCAGGGTCGAACCCAGAACCTCAGGTGCAGAAGGCCAGCGACAAACCAACCACGCAAAGTATGTCAATGCTTCTGCCAACAAAACACAATATGCAGGAAGCACTTCTTTTTTGTTTTAATTTGAAGAAAAGTGCAGCTGATGAACATCCATTACTGTGTGAGGTATATGGGAAATATGCTCTATCAATAAAAACTTGTAAGTACTGGTTCTGGCATTTTAAAAGCTGTGATTTTGACACCAACGATACAGAATGCAAAGGGAGGCCAGTAACATTTGAAGACGCTGAGTTGGAGCTGTTATTGGACCAAGATTCATGCCTAACACAAGAGGAGCCCGCTGAAACATTAGGAGTGACTCAACAAGAGATTTCAAACCATCTTAAGGACCTGGGTATGGTTCAAAAACAAGGGAAATTAGTTCCATATGAACTCAAGCCAAGAGATTTTGAATGCCGTTTTTTCATGAGCGAACTGCTCCAAAGACAAAATTGGAAGGATTTTCTGCATTGAATCATGACAAAGATGAAAAATGGATCTACTATGACAATCCAAAGTGCAGAAAATCGAGGGGTAAGCCCTATCATGCATCAACTTCTATGGTCAAACCAAATATTCACTACAAGAAGCTAATGCTACGCATTTGGTGGGATATGCTTTGAGGGATCTACAATGAGCTACTTCAGCCTAATGAAACCATCACTGGGGAATGTTATCAACAATTAATGCAATTAAGCAGAGCACTGAAGCTCAAACACACACAATATGCCAAAACACAAGTCAAAGTGATCTTTCAGCAGGACAACGCTCAGCCACATGTTGCAAAAGTTGTCAAGGAAACTTTGGAGGTACTTCAATGGGATGTCCTACCCCACCCACTGTATTTATTAGACATTGCTTCTTCTTCCAACTACCATTTATTCCAATAGATGACTCATAATCTGGCACAGCAACACTTCACTTATTACAAAGCCCAAAATTGGGTCGATTCTTGGATCGCATCAAAAGATGGGGGAAAGTTGTATCTAACAATGGACAATACTTTGAATAAAATACATTGTAGCAATTTCTCAGAATAAAGCTTCAAAGTTACAAAAAAAATTTTTTTTTTAAAAAACCCCTCAAAACTTATTTGTATACCCAATACAATTATAAATCACCATCTTTATTTCTTTTTGCATTTTAACAGTGCATTTTTCATGCAGATGCAATGAAAAGTTCTTAAAATTATTTAGGATATCCTTTCCCTTTTTGCAAGCTATACAAATTAGCCCCAAACACAAATTTCTTCCTTATTTTTTAATAGAAATATTTCATAAACATGTTTCCCATTCTTACGTCGTATTAAAAAAAAAAATTATAATTAAATTAATATTTTATTAGGAGAAACAATACACATGAAAATATTGGAGCTAATGATAATCACAATTAGAATAATATCATAAAGCATATTTGACTTTACCTTTTTCATTTCTTTAAAACCTTTTAACATAGTAGGTGAAGTAGGAAGCATCATTAGAATTTCCCATACTCTTCTAGAAAGTACTTGAGCTTTCGTATGAGGCATAGATTTCTGAAATTCATATATAAAATTAAAAAATACCAACAAAATTAATCCTCACTCAATTGTTCTCATCCGATAAATACATACACATCTTTTAAAACTTGTTTTTACAAAAAGCAAGAATCTACAATTAAGTCAAACAAAAATTGCATAGAAAAGGGAAAGAAAAAAGAAAAGAAATACTTCCATGTTGAAAACTAATTAAGCTCTAAGATAAAGCAATAATTTAAAATATCTCCATGCATTTTAATATATTGTATGAATTGTGTAATTAATGCTTAAAATAGTGTAAATAATTTGTATCTAAATGTTTAATACATTAATATTAATTTCTGCTGTATTTATTTTATGATAAAATTGTAATATTTGCAAGCAATGTTGCCCCTTACATTATTATGGTGTTTCATTCAAAAGGCTTCATTTTTAAAGACCAAATTTGGTGAGTTGGCACCCATTTTTGGAGACTGGGCTATCATATGGGTGCTTCTGGAAATTATTGGAGAAATCTATTAACATTAATCCTTTTGCTGTGCATACAGCGATTTCGACAGGCGTTGATGCAGCAAAATTAGTGCAAGTAAGCATTTTTTCCAACTATTTAGCTATGCAAGCCATGTTTATGTTTACTTTTATGCCTTGGTCATTTACAGTTTTATGATATAATTCTATATCTTAAAATAAAAACTCTTACATTTTTACAAAAACATTTTTGTATATTTTAACTCTAAAATGCAGATTTGAAATTTGTAATGAAAAATTAAGCAAATGTTTGAGATTACTTTGATAAAATAACTACACAGTGAAAAGGTTAAGATCTATGATGTAGACGAATCTTTTGAGAAAGAGCTAGAAGGAAGCCAAGCAGACTATAAATAGCAATCACTTGCTGAAACTTGAGTCAGTATTCCTTTAGATGTTGAGGAGTCCATGAGTGAGTAGTCGCTTGTGAATAAAATTTATGTACTTATACTTTTAGGCACTAATAGTTGTGTCTGTGGTACGAAAACCTTGTGGGACTTGTGCGAATTTTACAGCTGTATCCCGTATTTTTAAGGATTGGTTTTCGACAATAAGCGTTTATCACTCTCAAAGAACTGTTTTACTCTTTAAACTGATAGCACAAAATCCCTGATCTACTAATAGACTAAAATTGAAATTTTGAGTTTATATATTTTAATAAAATTATAAAATTAAAATTTAATTATAAAATTATTAAAAATAAATTTATGAGTTTTTAATAATTATTAATTTACAAATTTAAAACCGATTTTTTTTAATAATAATACATAATTGCATGTCTTCAAAAATGAACCATAATATAATTGTAAAATTTTCTTGTTGTGAAAAAGAGAGAAAATTTTTTTTACAATTCTCTTTAACAATTATTAATCATCAACTTTCAGTACTCTTTGATTATAACCTAGCCCTTTGCAACTTTTTGACTTGGGGAATTTTCTAAAAGCAATGTATCAGCAATTTGATTCAGTTTTTTTCTTGGTGATAATATTAAATGTAAGAAAGCCTAGTGTCAAAGAAAGAAACAAGCCAAAATACACTAGTGGATATCATAAATATGTTGTACATTTATAATGAAAAATCTATTCTCATTAATTAATATAACTTATTAAAAATAATTTTAAATAACATACCCCTGTCTCTGAAATAGCTTTAAATGAACCTAAATGTTGCATGAGACCAAAGAGTTGTTCAAAATAGGTGGATTTAAGCAAAAGTACAACAGGTAATCTTTCTCTAGGTGGAGGAGGTAATGTTGATGCTGGTTCCAAGCCTTCTCGCCGTCGAGACTGACGAGGAGCACCGACTGACACAAACACCAACTATAAAAAAAAATTTCTTTAAGAAAATATTCAACAAATGTAAGATAATTTTTAAACAAACATAGCATGTACAATATAAGAAAGGATATTCACAATAAACTATTAAAAAGAAAACGAATATCCAATAAAATAACAGAAATTTTTACAACATACAAAACTTCTAAAAGAAAATTGCATGATATTAAAGCATAAAAAAGCAAATAATTCATTTTTTCTCAGAAAACTTTAATTGGAGTTTTTTTTATGCATATTTATTTAGGCAAAATATACAAATATAAAGAGGTTACAAATGGATTTTTAAAACTATACCAAGTATATTACAATTCACCAACATCAGCACAACTGGTATACTTCAAAGTATTTCCCTCCTTCTAGTAATAACTAAACCAGTTTTAATTTTTAAAATCTTTATCCAGCACATCTTTCAAGCATATTAAAGTTTATATGACAATATTTCATCCTGTGGAGTGGCATTAAAAAGCTTCAATGATGCTCTTCAATTATTCTCAACGCGGTGGCCTGCACATACTCTGTTGTATTTAAGTTTATACTTAATTATATCTTATCTTCTAAAAATGATTTTGTATAGATTCATTCCCTTTCTATTTTCAGAGTTTATACTTGGGTAAAAAATTATGTAAATTCTAAAGAACTCAATTCCAAATTGACACATGCAGATCAATTCAATGCATGAGAAAGGTAAAACAAAAACTGACTTCAATCATGTATAATTTTCTCAACAGTTAAGTGAAATACAAACCAGATCTAAGTAATAGATCAGTATAATAATAAAGATATGTTTAAAAAGAACTAGCATGATAAAATCCTGCCAACCAATCTATTTAGTAAACAAATGCTCAAAAAATATATAATTCTAACAATTCTAAAAATTTTCAATTTATAACCTTTCATTTTTAATTTTCTTATCATTTATACTCAAGTAAAAGAGTTAACATTAATTTATTACGAATAAAATCAATATATATATTTATGCATAAACAAAATTAAGAAATAGCTATCTTTTTCGAACGATTTAGAATTCTTCAATTGCAAATTTAAAACTTCCAAAAAATGAAAAAGTAATAAATGATTTTTTCCCCATGAAATTAAGTTTGTAATTCATTTCATAAAATAAATATTTTAAAGCATTAATCATAGAAACAGAATTTACAAATTTTTATAATACACTTCAACATACCTGATGGTCTTTGATTCCAACTTCAGCCAAAGTTTTTTCGTCAAAATCGCAAGTTAATTCTTGACCTTGAGAAATCATTCGTATAGGACCATCTGCCAGCATTGTCCCCAATATTGGACATATAGTGCCATTAGCTGTTCCATTAACCGATGAGGAATTGTTCTCTTTTGCATCCTTAACACAATTTTTGAAAAAATATTTAGTACTTCACAAATTATAACTTAAACAAAACAAAAAACAATTAATGAATAAAATAGATTACTCTTTATTTACAATTTTGCAAAAATCAGCACAAATAATTTTAAGTGATAGAATCTAGCTTGGATGTTCTGTTTCGATAAACAAAAATATAGTTCTAAAGCGTTATAGAAGAATCTTACTATAGAATTTTCTTTGTGTTTTGCCTGTAGTCGTTCCCACCACTGAGTGACTTCAGCTCGTAAGTCAGCTATAGTATCACAGTTTTGAAGTTCAATCGTTGTCTAAAACATTAAAAGAACATATCAACAAAATCAATTTCTCAGGTTTTTTCCTTTTATGAAACATTACATACAAAGAGATTTTTGTAAAATTTCCAAATAATATAGAAAGAATATCTCCTTGAAACTATCATAAGAAATCAGTAAAACTTTATGTATATTTTTTTAACTACCCAAGTCTTGAAATTTTATTACTATTAGGGCAGGGTTTCAGTTTAAGTTAAAAATTAAATTTTCATATTTGTTTTATGCCAAAACAATTCTGTATCCATTTTCTATCCCCCCCCCCAAAAAAAAGAATACTGCAGTAAGTATATAACATACGTAATGTTTCAGTTCACAATTTGGCATTAAATGAGCAAATTCTATAAATATACTTATAAATTAAATAAAAGAAAAAACCAATACTAATTTGTCAGTCAAATGTAAAAACATGGAACAAAAAAATTTACAACTAGTTCACTAATATGCAACAATGGTTTTTAATAATTTCTAACTAAGCAAGAATTTAAAAAAAATTATAGTGGGTTAAATTCTTTACAGAATATGAATTTAACACCATAATCTTTTTCACTTCATTATCATTAAAAATTGACATGAAATTGCATGAATACTTTAATAATTTATAAACAATATTTTAATAAGAGATTTATAAAAGGATAGGAACATGACATAATCATGAAATCTGTTATACTGCTTGAGAATAAATTTTTACAGACTCAATCTTATTTTTTATATACAGAAATAAATATTTTTAAACAATTAAAGTTTGATAAATTTATTCCATTAATCAAAACGACTGAAAGGTGACAGTAATGGCAATTTAGAGGCTTTACTAATGACAAGAAAGAAAAAAGATACTGTTAAAATATGTATAACATATCTACGAGAAAATAAAAATAAGTAACATTATTAAACCATAAACTTAAAAAAACTTACTTTTTCTGATAAACCAGCAGGTTGACAAATTATTCTTAATGGAGTAGAATGCTTTTCACCAATGCTGGTTTTATGACTATTAACACCATGACCATTTAGTTGCCATCGTCTCAGATGATATGCATAACTAGAAAAATATTAATATAATAATCATATTATTCAAGTGTGCACACAATCAAAATATTACACAAAATATCAAATTATAAGAAATATTAACACTATATGGAATATAAATTTTTAGCATCAAAATACATTTTGTAAAATCCGGTGTATAAAGTGCACTTTTGACACAAAAAATAAGATCGAAACTTAAGGGTGTACATTATATGCCGGGTATAAAAACAATAGCTTCAAAAGTAACAAAAAAGACTAGCATAATTTTTTTTTACTTCTATATGTATCAAAACACTGTTTATTTAAAAGAAATGACTTGCCTTGTGAATTAAAAGAGTTGTAATTCTCGAAGAAAACTATTTTGTCAAAAGTCTGGGATAATACCTCGAATAAATTACTTCAAAATATAAGAGCAATGTATACTAATATTTCAGATTTCTTCGTAAAAAAAGGGGTGTGCATTAAATGGCGAAGATACTTAAAAATTAAGCTTGAAAGTATAGGTGCGCATTATACGCCGGTGTGCATTATACGCCGGATTTTACAGTATGTCAAAACTTATTCTTTCAAAATCAACTTTTAAACGACCATAAATTTCACTGGTATATAAATCAGATTCTATAGAACACTAAGCAACTTAGTATTAATTAATGTAGGAATAATCTTTCAATTTGTTTTATCTAAATTTATATCTTTTTTTCCTCTATAAATCTTATTAGAATATTTGGTAATGACTGCTATTGACATGACACAAAAAATGGAACTTCTTAATCATCTTTAATTAAATTAAAGAATTCTTTACAATAAATATACTAAAATGCATAACATATATTAGACATCTGTAATAACAATATCTTACTACTCTGATATAGAATTCAAAAAAGTTGAAACATTCTATTAATAAAGTAGAAATTGAATACAATTTAAAATACTACTCAAGTCAGTTTTAATTATTTATGATCAGACCATTTACATATTCTATTTATTTCTAACAGATTGTAGAAATGAAAATATAAACTTAATAAATGTCTAAAAACTAGATTAATGATAATTAAAATGTATTTTATTGTAATGTATGTTTTAATGTAGATGTATTTTTTTAAAATGTATAAAAGAACAAGAAAAAAATTAATTAACTAGCACAAATAAAAGTTATTTTTAACAATATTTCCTATATAATACCTTAAAAATTTTAAAAACTGTTCATCAGATGCAAACACTTACCGCCGTCTGAAAGCTTCAATATGAGTTTTCAAAAGCAATAGAGCCCTTTGAATTATCATCAAATTATTTTCCTCCGCCTAAAAAGATGGTAAAATATTTTTTAAAAAATTATTTAAAATATTTATTACTAATAAGCAGCAAGAATATTTTTTTAACAAAATGAAAATTGTCTGTAATAACTTTTCTAGTATTAAGAAATTTATAAGCATTACTGAAATTCTTAAACATTCTGATGTTTAAAAAAAAAATCACAGAAAAAATTAAATACTTTTTAAAAACTTCAAAAAATTATTTGTATAAATTTACCATCAGAAATTTCTAAGCTATTGAAATCGAGCTTAAAGAAGGAGAGAAAAGACAGTAAATTATAAACTCAAAAAAAGGTTCAGGGAAGGTTTTAAACTATATTTTAGTTGGTATGTTTATACCGCAATAAAATAAAAAAAATTAAAAGAGGTGAGAGTAAGTAAATAATGGATTAATCAACTTGTTTCATTTTTCAAGATCGTGCATAAAGTTAAAAAAAAACAAACAATAATCGAATTAAATACCCATATTGAAATACAGGTTACAAAAGATCAATAAAAAAATTATAATTTTTAAACAAAAAGGATGCGTGATTTTAAGTTTTCTAACTTTCAAAAGATGTAAGCAACTGAAAATGGTATCTCAAGAAAACTTATATTTTATATTGAAGCGAAATCATTTTTTAAAAAACTTTAGATTAAAAAAACACACTTTTATTAATTATCTAATAAATATTACATTTCGTATCAATCCAACTTTAAAGCAGATAAATGAAAATAAAATATATGGCTAACTTTATCAGCAGTTATAAATGCAGTAAAAGCTTCCGAGTTCTTACCGTAAGAAACCTCTGCATAAAAAGAATATAATTCCACAAGACTTCTAAAGAGATTTTTTATAAATATGCCAACTACAGATTTAAAAATCTTCTATTTATCTTAATTTTTACAATTTATCTGTTTAACAAGGCAAAATTAGGTGAAGTCAACTAGTTCAAATTTTAAATAACTCATACTTCTGGAGATGGATTTGAAGAAGCTTTCATGAGGCTCTCCATACATTGTTCTATGAACTCTTCTTCTTTTTCTAATGTTCCATGATGAACTATAAAAAAAAATTAAGGTTTTAATACCATTGAATGAAGAAAAAATTGTTAAATAATAAAACTCATATTAAACAGAGAAGAATAAATAAACATAATAGAAACATTTCTACAAAAGAAATTGTAATTCAAAAAATGAAAGTAAATAATTACCATTTATATAATAATTATTCAAATACTGAATGGCAGCCATACTAACATCAGTGTTGAGTGCACGTAATGCAATACCCCACAGTTGCCTCATCCCAGTAACCTGTTAAATGCATAATTAAAATATTTTTTGATATAATTTTCTTTCTTTAAAACAATTTATGGTATTAAATAAAAATAAATGCTTAGCAAGTTTATTATGTATTTTTAAAAATTAAACCAGAACAATAAATAAAATGTAATTAATATAAGTTTTCCCACTAGATACTTAACATAAAACAAGTGTTTTACTCAGATATTGTTTTGTATATTTATATCAGGTAACCACATTTACATAAATAGGTATTCAGAACACAAAACAATTTTAAAAAAAAAAATTCAATATTTTTTTATTTTTTTCAAAATTTTCTAAGTGATTTCTATTTAAATAATAATAAATAACTGTTATAATTTGAAAGTTAAAGTTTTAAAATAATTATATATTTAGTAGATGAAAAATAACATACAAAATAGTACAAAATCATTATACACCACTTTTACAGTTTTAAAGTTAAAAAAAGTTTTAGATTCATATCAAATTAGAGTTCTTTTGCATTCATAAAAAATATCTTTATAAATGTAAGCTAAATGCTGCAAAAATCATTATATATAAAAGGGGGAGAAAAATATTCAAAATTACATCTGCAATGGAAGATGGTGTATCATAGGATGCAGTGGCTAAATGAGCTATGCTACTTAATTGTTGGAGAAGACTTAAAGCCATCATACTGGTAGATTCGGGAGGTAGTTGAGGCATCTAAAAAGAAAACAAAAATATTAAACATTACACTCCAACTTAGGAAACTTTAATTAAGAGTACAGATTTTTTAAAATTTCCAATGCTTTTCTTTTCTCTTTAAAGCATTCATTCAAAGGAAACCCAAATTTCCTTTAAGAGACTAAACAAATTAAACCAGCATTACTCTACAACTAATCATACAATTTAGAGACTATAAAATAAAAAGATTTTTATATTTTCTTTATTTCGCAGAAAATAGTGTATTTTAAGAAGAGTATTTCAATTAAAAAATTGAAATGTGTTAAAAATTAGCATCTGAATTATTGGCACACACAGACAGATATTAAAAGTGTGATCACTCTACTTCAATGGTCCCCAACCCTCAAACCAGTACCGGTCCATGGATCAATCGGTACCAGGCAGATCAAGGAACATTACATAGTTTCCATTTTATTTTGCTGTGGTGTATTTCTCTTGGGCTTGTGCGACTTTTTACGGAAATAACTTTACATTAATTTTTTTGTGTAACAGTACCTTATTCTGAAGGTTTATTTATATATATAAATACAATTAAATTAAAATTAATAAATCAAAACAATCTAAAACATAAATAATGAGCACCCCATCTTCATTGGGTCACTGTAAAATTATCAAACATTGACCTATCCACAACTTTAAAAAGATTAGGCAGCACTACTCTACTTCACTAACGGCCTTGCTGCAGTAGTTACACACATACTCTGTCATTCTGTATCTGTGGTATATTAGATGACTGTTTCAATTATCTAGGGTTTAGATACAAAAATTCACTTACTTTTTCTAAAAGAACATGTTTAAATAGAGAAATACTGAGAGCATGTTGTTCTTTGCCTTTTGCTTGATTTAAAAACCAACCAAATAATTCATCTGCACATTCAGGGTCTCTAGCTAAGCACTGCCATAATGTGTCAACTTGTTCATGATTCAAACCTAAAGAAAAAAATACATTTTATAAAATTTTTCAAAGAAATGTAAATAAATCCAAAAGCATTAAAAATGTGACATGTTAAGATACATGGAGATAATACAAATAATATATTTATAAATTATTGCACTATACATTCTCTGGTAATACTCAGAATATTTAAAATGTAGTTTCAGAAAAGGAATACTTACGAAAATTCTCTGGTGAGCCAGCAGTAGAAAAAACACAAGTAAGAAAATGCAAACGAACTTGAATTTCATCTTTGTGAGTATACCTAGAAAAAAATTCAATTACACATCAATACTATAAATATATGAAAATACAATGAAGGTAACACATAAACAAACACCACTAAAAATCTTATGCAACTCAACTAGACTCTACATTATATAATCAACAAAATTTTTGCAGCATGTCTGTATCTGTTATAGATCATAACATAAGGGAATATTATACACAATAAACTTAAAATAAATCATTTAGTGTAAGGAATGAAAATCACATTCATATATGTTATTAGACAGAGGTCGCCAAAGTGGTCGTTCATGAGAAAATTTTACTGGTCCTCAGAAAAATGGGGAATATACTTACTCATCACGTTAAGTTATGTTTTAAGATGCATTGAAACATAATTCAATTCAAAACAATACATGAAAAGTTATAAAATTCTATTAGTGGTCCACGGGAATTAAATTATGATTTTACTAGTCAGTAAGGTCAAAAAGTTTGGCGACTGCTGTTATTAGATATATAGTTGATGATTCATTACAAAAACAAACAAACAATATTTCTATATTTTTAAATGAAATATTTCTATAGGAGTAATTCAGTACAAGAAAATAAAGTGCTGCAAATCTACACAACATGTTATCTTACTTAACCCCTAAGCTGCTATGGACATACATATTCGCATCACTCTGCCAATGCGTTAGTTGTCCCTGGCTTATATACACGCCTTTCCGAAATGCAAACTTTTACATTGTGCTGCTATCAGTAAAACTATCCTGAAAACTTAGGAATAAAATAAAATGACCTTAACAGTGTTTGCGAAAAATTTACTTACACCATATATTTTCTGCCAATACACCACAAAACTACATACAGCTGTGTGAAAAGTAGTGGCACTGGGGAGAGAATTGCTTAATTGTTCCTCGACAGTTAAGAGGTTAATCAAAAAATCTTCTAGATTGCTACTCTGCACATTATTAAAATGATCAGAAAGGTGTAAAACATCTCTATCACATAATGCGAGACATTCTGTTCTAGCATACATTGCATTTCATAACAGAATTTACAACATATTGCAAGAGAATGCTCAAATCCTACAAATGTACTCTAATATACTAATGTTTTCCTACAAATGTACTCTATTCCAGTCAGGTCATCATTTAAGTTTCTATACCAAGTATGTTTATTACATTTTACATAGATAAAATTTCAACAATCTATATGTGATGGTCCAGGTCCATATGATGATTTAGGTTCAATTCCAACACATAGATAAATATGTAGCAAAACATAAAATGAAAATTGTATTTTCCCAAATAAAAATTTTCCAACTACTATTCTGGATAGTATAACCTAAAATATAACAACGAAAGAATGGCACACTTTATCTAATACATTTTGCATAATCACTAAATAATGTAATCACAAACAAAGTACATTTATATCATGCTTATTTAAATAACTTTTTCATTTAGTTTCAACAAAAAAACTAGAAGTTTCAAGTTTTTTTTAAAAAAATTAACATGCATTTAACGTCATGAAAGAAAAATATCAAGCAAGGTTTTCAAAATTTCTAAAATTAACTCTTCAAAATTACTTTATTAGCACAACCATAATGCATTTTATAATTAAAATTTATTTTAATGAACATTATTTGTATGATATAATGGTTGTTATAAGCGATATTAAACCCATCTTTAACACTTTCAACAACTTTCATAGTACAACCACAACACCACCAAACCATACAACTCCTCTTAGACAACATCACAATTCTTTTTTCTTTTTACTCTCTCATCTAACTCCTCACTAATACACTTCTCACTCCACTTGGGAAACAAGTATATTACATAGTTATTGAAATTGTGCCATTTATCTCCTTAACATAGGCTAATTAATTTTCCTCAGTAAAATGACTCAAATAAAAATTTGTATAATAATTAAATGGAATTTTGTCAAGTGAATAAAAAATAAGTTTAAAAAAATGTAAAGTTTTAAACTTACATTGATTTATTGCTGCCTTTATTTGATGTGTAATTCACAAGATTATTAAAAAAATGCTTCATCATTTTATGTTCTTTTTCAGCCCACCTAGGGAAATAAAAGGAAAGTTTTAAAAAATCAGAAAAATTATCTGTAGGAATTATGGTATTTACATATTAGCGTCACCACAGTTGCAGCACAAACTGTGCCACAAGAATCATTTTTCTTCATATATAACACATGAGAATCTTTGCTGTTTTGATATCTTGACACAACTTGTGTGATGCAAATTTCACTGTGGTGACACTAATACGCAAGTACCAGAATTATTTAACACAGTATGAATTAAAATACTTACAGAGTCACAGAATAAGTGTCACTACTTCCCCTGAATTGTTGAAAAGATGCAAACAACTTTGGTAATAAACGCATGGAAATGATAACAGATCTAGAAGAAAAGTTATTGGCATAATGATTAAACAAAAATATTACACTGTTATAGATTCCAATAGAGGACAAACACAAACTTTTTCACATATATAACCATAAAAAAGAATATTTTAATTTTTTGCTTATTTGAATTAACATGAACATAACATTTATTTGCCACTATCTAGAACTCTAACCCCTTCCCTAGGTTGGAAATTTTTTTCTCCGAATATCCACCCCCAAAATAAACATTTTTCTTTATTGCTGAAAATCAATTTTTGTTCAACCCTAAATTTGAAAATGCAAAATATTTTTATCACTTGGGAGTTTTTTGCTTTACCTACTGGTGGTCAAATATGTGATGTCCAATCCCAATGATCTCCAGTGGTGTTTTTTTCCCCAGTAATGCATCTATGTTTTAAACTTTAAAAAGTACACTGTGATAACAAAATTAATACTACTTCTATAGGCTGTTTAAGAAAAATATCTACATAAAAATAATTATTAGTTATGTAAAAAATGAAAGCACTATTTTTACTTCTATAGATATCCTTACTAAGCTCAATACCTTGAACTCAGCACCTTTCTGTTCCATAAGCCCAGTACCTTAGCCACCATACCAAAATGATCATCATAGTATGGAGGCTGTTACTGGCTTACATAGATACCACTGCCACACACTCCCCTACCAGTGATTCGGCGAATGAATGATACCATAGTTATGGCGACAGCATGAGTCGTTGCATCACTTTGAGTGTGACGGTTTGTGGGTTGCGTCGCGTGAGAGACTGCTTTGTTGGTTGCATTTACAGTGGAAAGATCGACTGCTGCACGAAGGTTGTGTTTCTCTTTGTTTGGCCAGGGTAGAACCCGGTACCTTTCAATCCGTAAACCGAGTACCTTAGCCACCATACCAAAATGATCATTATAGTATGGAAACTGTTACTGGCTTATATACCAGGTGTATGCAAATGAAATGAGACGATTGTTTTTTTAAAAAACACAATAAATTTGCAAAAACTGTTAATATTTCTTTATTCTAAATAATATCCATCGCTATCTACACATTTTCCCCATCTTTCCGCCAATTTGTGAATACCACGCAAAGAAAATTATCGGTCTTTTGAGGCCAGCCAGTCATCAAGCCAAGATTTGACGTTTTCGTAAGAAGCGAAGCACTGGTCAGCCAATGCGTGTTCCAATGATGCAAATAGGTGGTAATCGAAAGGAGCCAAGTCTGGCGAATAAGCCGCATGCATTAAGGGCTCCCAGCCGAGCACCTTAACGATGTCCTTGGTCGGTTTAGCATGGTGGCTAGGTGCGTTGTCATCAAGGAAAATCACTTTGTGCTGCCGTTTCTTGTATTGCTCGCGTTTTTCGAGTATAGTAGCGTTCTAATTAAGTAATTGTTGCTTGTAGCGATCAGTATTAACGGTTTCGCCGGTTTTGAGAAGTTCATAATAGATTGGTCCCTCCTGATCCCAGAAAATACACAGCATTGTCTTGCAGCCGAAGTGATTCGACCTTGCGGTCGATTTGGACGGCTGTCCGGGGTCAACATATGATCGATTATGTTTGGGATTCTCAAAAAGAAACCATTTTTCATTGCCAGTCACAATTCGATGGAGATATGGCTTGCGTTTGTAGCGGGCAAGCAACATTTCGCACACGATTTTTCGGTTTCCCTGTTGACGGTCCGTTAACTCATGTGGTACCCATCTACCGACCTTTATTATCTTGCCCATTGCTTTGAGATGACGGGAAACAGTGTTCTGGTCAACATTCAATTGTTCTGCAAGATGTTCTTGCATTTGGCCATCATCTTCATCGAGTAATGCTTGCAATTCAGCATCTTCAAATTTTTTTGCTGGTCTGCCACACTCGTTTCTCACATCGAAAACACCATTTTGAAACGTTTCAAACCACCTGTAGCACTGTGCACAGCTCAGAGTATTGCTACTGTATGCTTCTACAAGCATTTGATGCAATTCAGCAGCATTTTTCTTCAGATGGTAACAAAAAATTAATGCTGTCCGCAAATCGTGGTCGGAAGGCATAAAATTCGACATTTTCAACACAGTAAAAAAAATACAATTCACGCTGAAACTCGTCCAAACGTAAACTAAACATGAGTATCAAAGGTCAAACTATAAAAAAATCACATGTCACGGTTTCGTATTCTTTGCACATATGCGTGGCGACAATCGTCTCATTTGATATGCATACACCTGGCAGATACCACTGTCACAACCTTGTCTTCCGATTCACTCTGAGGAAATATTATCACTGGATAAATCAGAACTAGCATCTTCCACTTGAGAGATTTTAAATACACTGTTTTTGAAATCACACTCTGAATCCATCATGCAAAAATAACTCAAATTACTGAAAATACAACATGACTTTGATTTCAATTCAAGGATGGTATTCTCAATTATGAAGAAAGTAGGATTAATTGCACCATCTTGTAGAAATATTCAGAAATATAAAGGAAAAAAATCATGGAATTTAAACAGATGTGTAAGTAGCAACAAATTCAGTTTTAAGGATGAAATATTTATTTTTCTTGCAAGCCATATGGCACCAACCGAACAAGCACAAAAACGCCAAATTATGAGATGCAATACCAAGAAGGGTTAAATATTTAAAAAACTCAAAAATAGAAGAAAAATTCATATTATTTTATTGTTTTCATATGATATGAATAAAGGTATTAATAACACATTAACAAATCTATAAAATAAGAAAATTATGCTTTTTAGTTAAACTCAGAGATTAAAATACTTCAATAGATAATTTAAAAAAACATTTACCGATTATTTGCTATGTTTTGCAAACAACCTTCAATGAATTTCATTCTAATCATCTTATCAGTTGACCAACAGACAAGACTACAAAGAATTTTTTCAGCTTCAACTGCTAATCCTTCACCTAATTGACCCTATAAAATTTAAATATATTTTTACAATGCAATTTAATGTATACATTTACAATACATATTTTTACATTACCATTAAAACCAATATTTAGCATTTATATATATATATATATACAGGGGCGTCAATGATACGGGACCCCAACATGTATAACTACAGTTCCATTTACAGGACTTCTATATGTAAGAAAGGGCCCTGAAGGAATTTTGATACAGGGCCTCCTCAGAGCTAGCTGTATGTATATATCTTATTTATTAAAATTCTTAACTAAATACATATTATATAACATTCTATAATTGCAATATAAAAACAAATTAATCACAAGATTTTTATTATTTTTAAATTAAATATTCAAAGGTACAGTTGGAGAATTCTTACAAATCTTATTTAATGAAAACACAGTCAGACTTTTATTTAACGAAGCCTCTAAATTCCGAAAGATGTTCATTGTATGGAAAAACAAACAAATTTTAAAAAAATTTTAAAAAAATAAAAATTTTAAATAAAATTTAATTATAAAACAAATTTAAATTCATAAACACTATATACTAAGAAAAAAGTAATTATTCAGACCTTTTTGTAAATTAATATCTATTTATTTTATATATCTTCCCCATTATAAAAAAAGAGAAGAAAAAAAAAACTGCAAGGAAAACAAGAAAAAATTATGTCGAGAAATACACCATATTTCCAATATTAAGAAAATAATTTTATATTACAATTAATGAATTTTTAAGACATTTTCTAATTTAAAGCATACAAATAATTTTAAACGTAACATTATTTTATGCATATGCGATCACAATTTATATAATTTCAACACCCCTTTCTCATTCAATGCAAATTTGCTGTGACCTGCTAGCCTAAAGACCTAATTTGATACACAACAGACATAAAAAGAACAACAGAAGCAACAATGTAGCAGCAAAAAGTGAAAAATAACAAATAATAATTCAATTGTAAAAAGTTTATGGCTTCTAAAAAAAGGTACTCATGCATTTGCTTTGGTATGAGGGTTATTTTTATGTTCAGATGGTGGTGGTGTGAGGGGATTAATACAGTGATACACTTTCATATGACGGAAGCAAGACTAATGTCATAAAATATGCGATTGTGCAAGTTTAAAGTATGAAATCATTCTTCACTCTTTGAGGATGTCAATTTAAAACACGTTGTGCTGTTCGCCCGAGAATGATAAATGTCGACAGGAGAATGCGGAGAAACAATGGTGCAAGTTTTGCTTCGAGAAAACAAAGTCACTCGTTTCCAGATGGGGAGGATTCACGCGCTCAAGACACCGGCTTAGGTGATTATCGAATGGAAATAAGCATACATTATTCCATTCTGACACCACTTAAGATAGGGGGTCACATGGTCAAACGTCATTTACATATTTCACAAGAAAAAACAATCAAAATGAGCAAAACTAATTGGTCTTTTTAAATTAAAAAAAAATTAATGGTGTGAACTGTCTAGGGCAGCGATGGTGAACTTATGATCCGTCTAAGCATACATTATCACATGTGTCTACTTAAATTTAATTGCTTATAAAATCTGTTAATTTTATTTGAGATTTTTGTTTGAAAAAATGTTTTGTTTCCTAATACACCTAACATCTTTGCAATGCACTAAAAATCCCATTACAAGAAAAAAAGTTCGCTATATAAAAAAGTTCGTAATATGGAGGTTCAATTGTATTTACATAAAAAAATTTTTAAAAAATGAAAGATGACACTTTTAACTCTAAAAAGTAATAGTACTACCAAGTGAAAATGATGCATTACAAACTCAAGTAACAAGGAAAAAGCTGCTTAAGTGTTAGCTAATAAGAAAAAATAATCTGCAGAAACCCTCGCTTTTCTTTATGAATCATTACCTTGAATTCTTAGAATTTATTTTACACCCACCTACAATTTTTACAATTGTTTCTTATGATAAGAGCCTACCATAAAACAAACAGATTTTAAAAATTTCACGTTGATTGTAATTTAATGGTAATGTTCTCAAGAAACATTGTGTCAAACATATGTTGAAAAAACAAAGTCAGGTTTTTAAACAATTTGTTTTTTAAAATCCAGTTTTATATAATAGATAGAGGGAGATTAAAATAGTGGATCCAAACAAAGTGTTTTGCAATAAAACACATAATAAAAATTATACAGAACAATAAGCAGTGAAATTGATAGAGCCAATGAACAGAATCAAAAAAAGAAAAATCCCATGTTCCAATGCTTTGAAATGATTCACGGAAATAAGGTAAAACCTTGTAAACGACAAGTGTTAAGCATCAAAATAATTAATTCCCTCTTCAATTTTTAGAAATTAAAAGGAGAACATTCTATATCTGGACACAGTAGTTCCTTACATGGAATAATTTACATCACATACCTCTTCTCTAAAATATTTGGTGTAGGAGTACTTTTCCCCCCATTTTTGTGTCACTTTTATTTCCATAATGGATGGATTTCCAGCTGTAAGATCAGAAGTACTTTTGAAAACCTGCTTTATTTTCAGTTTCCTTTTTTTGGTTCAGTTCTTAGAAGTTTGGTGTTAATCAGATGCAATTTTGAGTTGGTTTTTTTTATTTGTATTTAATAAAGGAATATAATAATGCAAGGATGAGGACTCAAAGGAGAATGCAAAAATAGAAATTTATGGGAAATTGTACAGATAGATCTAAAGTTATGTTCAATTCTGAACTAAATGTAACAAGAAAAAAGTTGTTCAAGCACTTTGAGAATGTAATGCAGCATATGAAGCATTCATTCCTGCCAAGCTAATAGAAGCAGATAGATTTTTTTCGGGGGATAATTGATTAACCCTTTTAGACATGGAATTTTTGGAAATAAAAAGTCTATGTTGCACAAAAATTCTATTTCTTTTTAAATTGTACAAAGTTGACAAACTTATACTGACATGATGAAACTTCTAAACACAAGCAAACACATTTACTTTTGTTGGTGCTGAGCGAACGAGTGTGTATTAATGTCACGCTATTAAGCTACATGAGGGCTACTGGCAAGCAAAAAGATATCGTAATTTTGAACCATGGTCAAGTGACAAAGAGAACACTTGAGCTGGCACCCTCTCTGCTAACTTCCACACCAAACCAACAGGGGACACTGAGCTTCTATTGATTTAATGTGCATCAACCCCATCTACACAGCAGGTCTTCAGTGGCACCAGGACTGGAACATGTGGCACTCCAACCACGTTAGTGACCATAGCTACAAGGCCACCACGACCTTTGGATAATGGGATAATGTGGGCTAAAATTTTATTCTTCCAAAATTCAAACTGAACATAGCCACCTATGAACAGCTGGTCCACAGTAGCTACGAATAAAATTTCAAAAGCAGCTCTACATATATTATTAAAATATATAAAGAGATTTATAAAACTACACTACAACTAAAAGAATACGTTAAAAAAATATATTAATTGCGAAAACAATATATTACATGCAGACCAAAAGGTCAGTGAGACCTTGACCACTAGGCTACTGCACCCACCTTTTGCAGGCATTACCAATTACTTTTCGTAAGCTAAACTAAAAATAAAACATATGAACACGAAGGTATAGCAATAATTTTGAGATGGTACACAATGCATCACATTCTGCATATTTATGCACCATGAGGTAGTAGAGATAGTTATATATTTATTAACTTGAACATATGTTTGGAACACCTGTGAGATTATGACTTTGTTAGATTCTACATAGGAAATATTTTGTTTAGTTTTAATGTCTTTGATCCATTTCCAACAAGTCATTCTGGTCATAATTTCAAATTGGAAAGAGATACAACTGGCAAAATCTTACACATTTTAAAACTCATCAAATTTAGATTATAAAGTGCAGAAGAAAGCCTTGTTGACTCATATGGAGTAAATCAATGAATTTGTGAATGTAATGAACATCTGACACATGAAACAGCAGAGAAGATCCCCACCCCCCACACAATGTATTGGTGTATTTGGCAATTAAGATACCCTGCTTTAATTGCTTTTGCTTTCTGAGAACATTTCAAAATTAAATGTATAGGTGAAGAGAGAAAACAGTTTCATATTCAATTTTCAACTATGATTCTTCTGACTTGAGTGAAATCTTGAATAGAAGATCAATTGAAAATGTCTCTTGTGTACATAAAACATGTTAGGCTTAAAAATCCCACCATGACAAATTTATTGATTACTGTGGGTTAAACAAAGGATGAATCTAGAAACATTTTTGCCAATAAAAACAGCTGTGATTGAAAAGCAGAAACAGTTTCTATTAAAACCTAAATAATTACACTACAAAACTTAATAAATTCAGATTTATATCATCCATTCTTTGAACAGTTTTAGAATAGAAAATGGAGTTTTTTGTTGACATTTCTTTGTTTGATAAGAAAAACATAAGAAATCCTGAATGATCTGTAATTTTATCAAAGCTGAAAGTGGCAGGAAAAACAAGGCTGTCCCCCTAGCACAAAAAAGTGAAACTATGAGAGTAGAGAATTTATTAAACCTTTCACCCACCATGAAGTTTGACAAGGGAGACAGTCTAAAAGTCAACTGACAATTGCCAGATTCTATAACTGCCCAGAGGAGAGTACAACCTAGTTACCCAAGATATAGTACTACCACAATGCAACTTTAGGGATTGGAAAAACCCCACAGAATTTTATCATGAGTGTATAGTAAAAAGTGGACCGCTGTAATCCATCTTCAGTGCAGAACAAGACAAAAGAAATGCATAAGATATATCCACAAGGTGCCATTTTATTCCTTATGGGACATTATGTACTGCAAGCATGCAAGTTAGCAAACCAACAATGTTAAGGATATATAAACATGGGTGGGAGAGAGAGAAAAAAACTGGCACATTACGACATTTTAAAATCATAACTATAACTGACTTTCAGAGTAAGGAAAATTAACATAAGAAATAGTGACAAACATATAGATAAAAGAAACTATTATAAATGCATACCCATAATCTTTATAAGATACGATAAATATAAGTAAGTGAGGAAAGACATATTTGTAGACAAGAAAGAGGGTCAAAAATAGGAAAAGAATGCTAGAGTATCCCAGGAAGCATGTCAACAGTATTTATCAGAGACAGTGCATTTAATGGAAACTCTTGAGGAAAACAAACTTTCAATACATGAAACAATACAAGATTGTTATATCACTAATAATAAAGAAAATAATGAAACACTGGAATTGAAAAAATACGGAATTTAACAAGACATCAGGAAAAATGTATTAAAAATATCACAATAAGTCTTATAATTGAAAAGAATTAAATTTTAGCCTACCTATAATGATATTTTTCAAATTAAACAAACCTAATACATTTCTAACAATCTTAACATACAAAATACAGCACTCTTACTATTTTATCATCCTGCAGAATATCCCATAATAATGTTTGACCAGGTTCACATACAGAGTCCAGTTCAAAATGATTTATTGCTTGTCGAACTTCTCGAGGGGAGCGACCAATAAAATGATGAGAATGTTTGCCATGAATTTGTGGAGTATACATACAAGCCATATTAGTAAGTCTTTGAGTCATAGGATGTGTATTTATTTGAGCTTGTGCATGAGCAGCAAGTTGTGCAAGTTCATCTTCACAACCAGATTCTTCACCATCAAAATCAGCTAAATTTTTCTCTGATTTGTTACTAACATGAGAACTGTTGCAACTTCCATCATCAGGACTTAAAATATCTTCAACTAAATCACTAAAAATACAAGAAAATTTAATGTAGATTTTAGTCACATAAATAATACAAGAACATGCTTAAAAAAAATCTAATAACACTGAATTATTTACAGCTCACATAGAATTTCAATTAGATATCTGGCAGTTTCTAAATTAACAGTTAACTAAAATAGATTTAAAAAACAAAAAATTATACAAAAATATTTTTAATGCTTTATTTTTTTAAAAAATTAGATTTACCTGTTAAACAAAAAGCATCAGCCACAGTATTGATATCAATTACATCTTCCAAGTAAAAATGTAAAAAGTTTTAATAAAAAATTACAAAGATGAGGAAAATAAATTTAAAAAATAAACAGCAACTTTTTAGATATATTTTTCTAAAAGAAATTCTATATCTAAACTCATTGAAGTGTAACAGCCATTTTAGTTAAATAATTCAAATGATTTGAAAATTTATCACAAAAAGGACAAAGATATTTTTTTAATTAAAATAATTTTACCAAAAATTAAAAGTAGAATAAGTGAATGTTAAATGATGTACTTATTTAACCAAAAATTTATAACTACAATATCAAGTACACAACCTCAAAAACTTAAATATTTCTAAAATTATCATATTCCTAAAAAAAATAACTGATGTTAAATATTTCAAATTCTCAGAAAAGAAGAAACAATTTAGTTCGACTTCTCCATTTTGAATCTGAACTAATATAACTATAATCATCCCGGTAACCATCTCAGATTAGATTTGTTTTTCTGGCTCAGTTGGCTAGAAAATATACTCATGAATATGCATTTTAATTTTTTTTCAAAGCAACAGACTTCTCTAATAACTACCAGTCAAAATAGTGATGTTGACTTTGAATATTAAATGGCAGTAGGAAAAATATGCTTTAAAAGCATTTAACGTAATAAATGAGGTATGTAGATTTCTATAATGCTGATGGAAACACATAGGAAGGACAGCAAGTTTCACTAACACAGGACAAAACCAGCTACTCATCAAACTAAATGAAAAAAATAACTAGATGAATATATTGAAGTATCTGATTTGATTCAACTTTGGATTAGTGTTGCACTTTTAAGCTTTGTGCAAGCTTTCAGTAACAGACCTTGTAATTTTGAACTTTGTCAATTGACAAAGATTACACCTGGGCTGGTACCCAATCTCCAAACTTCTACACCCTGTCAATATGAGCCCAATGAATTTAATATGCATCAGCCTCTACATGGCGGGTCTTCATTGACACCAGGACTCGAACTCATGATTCGATGGCCATAACTACTCGTCTACTGAGGGCTTAATTGAAGTAACAAGTGATCCAAAAGTTCATCAACATTTAAAAATTCAATAACTCTCAGAATAATGTTGGTTGGGTGGTAAAAATTTACACACAAACTTGAAAAGACATGAAATTTTATTGAAACCAAAAAGTGCAAAAAATGGTCAACAGATGGTGCTGAATAGCAAAATGTCAGTGACATCAAATGAAAATTGTGTATCTATCCGAATGGAGAATCTGTTACTGCATTCTATCATCTTCTATGCATCACTGTCTAGACAATTCTATCATCATTAGAAGGGTATAAAAGATCTCTAGCACACATTGTTTGGAGAGCCATTATTACTATCATGCAAGGCCTCCCTGGTCTCCAGACCTTAATCTGTGTGATTATTGGTAGTGGGGTTAGAAGTTGCAAGTCTACAGCGATTGACCGACCTCATTAGGGATGCTAAAAGACAACATTTGACCTCAATTTCTCATATGTACAGATATGACATACAGTGCTGTTTCCAATATTATCCTTTAACTACAGGTATTGTTGATGAATGGCAGCTAACATGTTGAACATTTGTTATAAAGAACATAGTTTGTTGTTAAAAATCAACTATTATTTTAATTATCACTTTTGTTATATAAAGTGCCACCTGTTGGTCATTTTTAACATCTTTTTGGTTTCAAAAAAACCTCCATGTCTTTTTCAAGCAAGTGTGTCAATTTTTACCTCTCTCCTACATTATTCAGAGAATTATTCTATTTTCAAATGTTAAAGGACTTTTGGGTCACCTTATAATTAACTGCAAATCCACTTATCAAATCTCCCATGTTCCAAAAGTAAATTATTGCTCAAATGAGTTTAATATGTGTAAAAAAATTAGTATTTATAATGCTCAACTTAAACATATAATTCTGAGATAAATTTAAAAAAAGCATGTGTTAAATAAAAATAAAGGATCAAAGAATAGAAAATAATATTTAAAACCTTTTACTAAAAAATTGAGTACTTATAATATTACAATAAGATTATAAAGCAATTTTTACCTTAAAAACGGTGTAAGAAAAATTGATATTTAAAAAAATGAGATAAAAAAATAATTAAAGAAATATTTTATCAAATTACTAACAAAAATGTCGGGGAGATATGCAAATGATTAGAAATGCAGCGTGATTGCACATTACGTATAGCCGGTAGAGGTCGTTTAACGTCATTCTCCGTGAAGTATAAAACAGGTAACC
>BMAV01017362.1:134440-150207 GCA_019973955.1 Trichonephila inaurata madagascariensis | reverse complement strand
GCTACCTCTAAGCCACAGGGGCCAACAAAGTTAATCTGAAATTTAATATATAAATCTATCTAAAATGTATCCATCTAAAGTATTCAATTTTTCAGGCTCAATAAAAGCTTGGTAAAATAATTTAAGAAACTTTTTATGGGCATTGGAGCATTTTTTCAATATTTAGAACGAACTGTATCTCGTAAAACAAAATTTATTCATACATTTAAACTACAGGATTTTAAAATCATGCAAAAAAATAAAGAAAATGGTAAACATATAGAAAGCCTTCTAGCATTAATATATATTCTTTTAATGTTTTTAAAAGACAAGAAATAACTTACATTAATCTGAGATATACCAGCAAGTCGCATGGTAAGAGTAGAACTGCTGAAATATTTAAAAGCTAAATCTAAACCTTCTTTATCAAAGCTTGCATGACCATCAAGAGGATCTTTAACAGCTGTCCACATGAATTCAAACATATTGCGATGCCCCACAGCTCTTAAATGACTATCCTTCACCTGACACAAATATCTATGAACAAAATATAGCAAACAGTAAATCAAATTTATAACAAGATTAATTTCATACATAAATATAGAGTAGCAATTCATAACGACAAACCTACCTTATCATACAAGAACGAAGATGGACTAGTTGTTGCATTAGAGAACCAATATTCATCCACAATTTTAGCTATAATACAAATGCATCAATATTATTAACATAAATACAAAAATAACTTTTTCACACATTAACTTCAATCATAATAAATTTTAAAATTGTATTGAAAAAAATAAATTTTATACTTTTAAATGCATTTTATTTTTATTATTTTTTTCTATTGAAAGAATAAGAAATAATGGTATTCATGCATCATATTGTCAAACCAACTTTGACAAAACAAAAAAAGGTGCCAAATACAATTTTCATTTCAGTACACGAACGAAAACAATCTCACATATATACTCCTATAGCAGCACATCAACATATAACTTGGCAAGATTGCGAATATTTTAAAATAAATAAAAAAAACACATACACTTAACATAAGCAAAAGATATAACTACATTATTCAGGCAACCAAAACATTAAAACTGCATTCAAAATCAGGGGATAAACCTATATTCTTTCTGTGGACTCTATACCATGTAAATTCACATAAGTATGAAATGTATTTGAAAGATCTGTGTTTTTGTTTTGTCATTTTGATAAACAAAAATAGTATTTTGGGTACTGGCATATTAAATCTATTTCTTTAAATACTTCAGACTTTTCTTCCATTGAAAAATGTATACAAAATCTTTATCATCTTCTCCAACAAAATTAAAGATTATTATTATTATAAATTATAAACAATGTTATTAATTTTGAGCATATGCATTCAAAAATATTGTGTCTGAACATGCATGTGAATGGTACAACTCTCTTAGATGTAATCTAGATCTAGATTATTTTATCTCGGATCCTCCACAAACTATGTTTAATCCCTGGAGATATTTTTTTTATGCAGCAGCATTTGATTTATATAATGTTAGCTTGTTTGCATAGTGTGTTCACTATAATTTTAACTTCTTTATGTTCTACAAGATGTGCTACAAAATATTACATAATCAAAGTGACCAATATATTCAACTTCCTGTGCAAATTTCCTATACAAATCACTGTTTGTATATAAACTGCATAAATGTGTTCTTCCCTAGCTTCTTGATGTACAAGTTACAGTCTGGAAGGCCTGGGTTCAATGCTTGATGCCATCAAATACCCTCCGAGTACACACAGAGTACGTGCTCGTTAAATCAGTGGGACTGAAAGTCTTGTGGGCTGAATCACGAGTGCAAGGGGCTGGAGAATATTTCCCTCCCCTTCAGTTTCATGCCAAAATTGTGGAGGTGGAGATAGGTGGTGTCGTCATCTATCGTTCCTTAGGGGAATTTCGCAGAGCTAATTCGTACTGTCACCTGCTCAAGGTCTAGGCCAACGACAGGTGTTCTTCTAGCCCATTGCCACAATGAATTTCGTGGGCCTCGTTCTGACTACATCAGACAGGTGGCATTAGCCACAACAAGTTACAGTTGCATCATCATGTTGGTGCCAATCTGGTAATATGTTTTATTTCAATAAATATTTTATTTCTTTAGAAACCTTTATTTGTTTATTAAGTGCTAATTAGATGCAATCCAGACTTAAGATCAAGTCTAGTAAGATATAATAAAGTAAAAACCTAATAACAATCCACACACAAAAAAAAAGAAGATATTTTTGAGGATAAATGAACAAGATTGTTGTGTGCACAGGAATAGATGTTCTTTAACTGGCTGCAAATTGCGGCATTTGGTGACATTTTTTGATTTCACAAAATTGGTCAACGGTATAATACATAAGTACAAAAATAACAATTCAAATCTTGAAATATGTTTTTAAATTTATTGTGAATAATCAACATTTATTTAAACAAGGGCTAATGAGGGGATACCCATAAGAAACCAAACTTATTTTTTCAGTTTTTAAACACAAACCTTCAATTCTTTTCAAAGTATTCTCCATTTGCACTAATACACTAATCTAATCTTTTATCTAAAGCAAAACATTTGTTTAAATTCATCTTTCGTGGTCCTTTTAACAGTGCTTCCATCATTTTTTTTTGCAGTTGTTTCAGCAAATTAACATTGGCAACATTTCCTTTTAATTCTCTTTTCATTCTAGGAAGCAAAAAAAAATGTCTCATGGAGCAAGATCAGGTGAGCAGGGTGGGTGGGAAGGATTATACCATTTTTGATCAAGAATTGTCCTACAAACAGGGCTATGTGAACAGGGGCATTGTTAAAATTTCCTGAAAAGAGCTCCAAGCCACTCTTTGACAGCTCCACAATTTCTTCAATGGCATCATCGATTCATGATGATTAAACATTTTCATGTGTTTGGGTCATAGACAAGGATGTCTTAAGGGATGGGCTAACTGGGCCTTGGTAGGGGCCTTGTTTCATTTTTGACTCTGTCTTAATAAGATCATGATCTGGATAATTGTAATGGTCAAATATTATTCCTGTACATATTCTCTGAAAAACAATGAATTTCAAACTGCATGTGGCAAGCAAAAGTGCATGTCAAAAGCAAAAGTGGCAAGACTGTATTATTATGTGATGACCATTGTCCATGTCTATGCCTAGGCCTAACATTATAAACAATCATTCAACTGATGCAGTCGAAATGTGGCCGTCAGTCAAGCTGGATGATGCCTAGTTTTTTTAGATAGTGAGTCATGCACATTTGTTTCAAATTACCATTTGAACAAGCATTTGACAATGCATGCTATATACTCTTGGTCTACTTTTGCATGAGCCCAGGGCCTCAAAGTGTCTTAAGACGTCCTTGGTCACAGAAGTGTGACAAGAACTAGGTTTGCCATCCATTGACATTTTAACATTTTTGAAATGGTAAAACTACTAAAGCATTTGAGTTATCCCTATAACATCGTCCTTGTTCCCTATTTTTAACATCTGAAGAGTTTCTGTTCCACTTGTTCTGACCAAAAAGCAGAATTCACCACCACGGAAATCAGCCATTGTAAAAACAATCACACAAAAACAATTGTCACAATAAAGTCTGTCGAAACTAGTCCTTACCTTCTTGAATGACGTTACTTGGCTTACTGACTCAGGAATGTTAGCTCTATGCACTTTTAGTGACAAAACAAGACACTACAAAAACTCTACCCATCAAAAAATAATTTGTTTCATATAATTAATAGTTCTGTTTAATATTTTACAATTAGTTCTATTGAATCTTTAAAGAGACAGCAAAACAAATCAAGAAAACATAATTCATTTTCTGAAAGACAAAAAGGACACCCACAAGAGTCTACATTTTAAATTATATGATGTGGTGTAGCAATTCTTTTAATCTAAAACATATATTTATACAACAAGAATATAGAACAAATTAATTTTATAAATTAAAAAAAAACTTACATTAGACATAATTGTTGTCATTGCATGTGCCAAAGTCATCGGCAGAATTTCAGGGTCCGTATCTTGAAAACAAGCAACAAGCAATTTTACCCCACCCTTATCACAAAAGAAGCACACATTACGTAGTAAATACATGGGTATTTCCATATCCTGTTAAAAAAAGGCATGCATTACAATTTCACAAATAAATAAACTATTACAGTTACAAAAAAATTAACACTACATTTTTTTTTTAAAAAAAACTCAAATGTTGAATGATTTGAAATGATTTACAGCTATTTCTAATTAATGAAAAGCAATATGATTTTTATTACAAAATGAAAGACAAAGATTAGGAAGTATTTAAATTTAACCATAAAAAAATGTAACAATTTATAAATTAGCAATTTTGTATAATAAACTATTATTTTTAAAAAATCATTTTTACCAATTAAAAAATATTATTCTAAAGAGACATTCAGAATGTTAAAAAAACAACAATGAAAATCAGATGTGTGTCAATTTTTTACATTACTGAATCCTCATCCTGAATATTAGTTAATAATTTTAAATATATTCATGAGAATCATATAATTTCCTCATTTGACATTTCAATGTAAAAATAATTTAGTATAATAGATATTATCCAAATAAAAATTACATTGAAAAATTTATTGCAAAAGAAATTATGAATAATTTTTAAAGAGAGGAGGAACAATACTTACATCTATTTTTGATTGCAAGCTGTGTTTGAATGCAACATATAAGGGGAAATTAAGGAGAAAAACTTTTGAAAAAATACAAATAATCTTTTCCTTATCTTCTGAACTCCATAAACTCCAATCTTCCACAAAAAAGTCTTTCTTTACAGATATATTTAAGTTTGATTCTGTTGAGTCTTTTTCCGCTTCTTTCGAAGAGCAATTACTAACTTTTTCTTTTTCTTTGGAGTCCTTTTCCTTATTTTCACCATCAAAAGCATTCTTCTTAATTTCGTTAGTTTTTGTATTACTAGCAGAGGATGACTGTTCATATTTTAATAATTTAATATCCTTAACAATTTGTTGTAAAATTTCTATTATACTTAAAGCCAAACCTTGCACTAAGGCATTGAATCTATCAAAATTTTTTGGATCCTTAAAACAACATGTGCATTGTCTAAAAAGAAATAAAAACATTTATCAAACAAAATATCTCAATTTTAACAGATGTCGATCATGTGTGAAGCAGTTTTACTAAAATATTTACAATTTAAAACATAACATGCATGCATTTTTTAAAAAAATGTTAGCTGTTTAAGACAACAGATTTACTTATAAATTGATACAGATTGGATATTATAATCATGAAAATCAATCTACTTATAACTATTTTCCAACTGAATATTTGTATTTAAAAATTTATCAATATGTATTTTTTGCTGATGTTTACTCTTCCTATATAACTATATCCAATTATAAATAAAACATTGCTTATTTAAGGTAGTAGAAAAAAATTGTATAGAAGGAAAGAAAAAAATTTTTTATTATGATAAAAAAAATCTGTATATATATATATATTAAAATTTTAGATTAAATATATTTTCTTAACAGTTTCATCACCTAATTTTAAATAATATAAGTAAAATACTTTTTATTTATACATATATAAAGCATTTCCTTATACATACCTTTGTATCCACATCTGAAGATATGCACATAATGTGTTCATTTCTTGTCTATACAAATATCGAAGTTCTCCCTTTTTGATTTCATTTTCATCTGAAAAAATATAATCCAATAAAAAATTTATTAAATAATAAATTTGTACAGAATTTTTTTGTTATGTTAAAAACAATTTTCATGTTTACATAATGTGAAGAAAGATATACAAGGTTTGTTCAAAAGTATGTGACCTTGAATTTTCCAGGGCACTGTAGAGATTCTAAAGTGGCACCACTCTACACAGTGGGAGGTGACAGCTTAATGCACATGCTTTAATTTTTTCCCTTCATTCCAGTGTACCAGTCATAACATCACTTATTTTCAGCTGAGGCAGTCAAGTTAGGAGTTATTTCACATATTTGTCGGATTTTATTTCTCTAAAGATGACTGAATGACTTGAGTAGAGGTACTGCATCAAAAATTTTATCAAAATCAACAATTCATAACATTCAGTAAGTATTTGGAAATGATGCTATGGGGAATCTCACAAATTAAGGAAGGGTTTAACTGATTCAAAAGTGGATGTACATTGGTAAAGAGTGACCAGTGTTACAGGAAACTACAAAATAAAATCAGTTCATAATTGAACAAAGCAAGATAAATTCAAGATGATTTTAGAAGTATGGTGTCATTGCAGTTAAAACTGTATCAGTGGCGTAGCATGGGGGTGCCAAGAGGCCCCGGCCCAAGACAGCATACTAAAAGGGGAGGCAGCAAGCACTGCGATATTTAAATTAAAAAAAAAAATATTTCAAACTTCAAATCGCGCCTGTGCAACGAAACTGACGGGAACAAGTGAAAGCTTTAATACTCGCACAGATGCAGAAAGTTTATTGGTCGCACTATGCAATCGCATTCGCTTTTATGTTACTTAGGCTTCTGGCAAATGGAGCTGTGTGAAGTCAATGAGCCTCAGAATTATTTGCAAACAGAGGGTCTAAATATCCATCAATGTCCTCAAAAAATATGTGCTTTACAGATCATATTAGAAGCAAAACGAGAGGAATTTGTAAATGACGCTTTAATATATGCTAAAAGTTTATGTGAAGAAACTTGAAATTTCTTTTGAACCCCCAAGATGAATCAGAAGGAAGCATATATTTGGCGACGGAAGTAAAGATGTTCAGTTGTCGTATGAAGATGACTTGAGGGGAACAATGTTTTCTTCAATAGACAGAGTAACAGCTGAAATTCGAGAAAGATTCCTACAGTTGCAGAATCTAGCGCAAAAATATGCTTTTTTAAGGCCTGAAGAGATATTGGTTATGAACGAACTTAGATCAAGCTCCTCAAGACATTAATAAAGAAGAATTCCAACTTGAGCTCGTATGTCTACAAGCGTTTGTAGCTGTAACAGACCCAGGCTGTAAAAAAGAACTCATTGGGTTCAGATCTCTGGGTTTATTAAAATATATTATTGAGTCCTAACTTGAAGATGGCTTATCAAACATTATCAAAATGTTGAGAATTTTTTTAATATCTGCCGTCAGTAATGCCAGTTGTGAGAGAAGCTTCTCTAAGCTGAAATTAATCAAAAATTATCTCAGATCGATTATGTCCATGTTAAGGCTAACAAATTAAGCTATTCTGGCAAATGAACATGATATACATATTGATGTTGACAACTGCATAAAAGATTTTGCTATGAAAAAAACACGAAAAGTGCATTTTTAATAAATTTAAAGCTGTTTTCTCTTTGACTTTTACTAATTTTCTTGAGTAATAATTAAAATAGAGGGGCAGCAAATTTCTATTTGGCCCCAGGCGCACGCGGCGAAAGCCCATGCTACACCACTGAACTGTATAAACTATTGCAATCCAAGCCAGATCATAACCAATGAACAGTTCCATAATCTGCTAGCAAGAAAAATTATTTTCCCTTTATTCAGTTTATAACATTGAGACCTGATAAATACGAAAGAGTTTTTTGGAATATTGCAGATTTAGAAAGTACCGTAAAATCTGTCATAACACACACTGCCATATAATGCACACCCATACTTTAAAGCTGCAATTTTCAACATGTCCACTGTATAACACGTGCACTCTTTTTTTAGGAAGAAATCTGAAATGCATGTGTGCAATGCTCATATTTTTTTTAAGTCATTTATTCGAGGTATTATTTAAGCTTTAGAAAAAAAATAGTATACCTTAGAAATACAACCCTTTAAGTTCATAAGGAATGTTATTTCTTTTTGAATAAACAGTATTTCGGTATATGCAGAAGTCTAATTTTTTCCTATGCTCATCTTTTATTTATTTTTAAAGCTCTCACTTTTATGCCCAACGGTGCACTCCTAAATTTCAATCTTAATTATTGTGTAAAAAGTGCACATTATACAACAGATTTTACGGTAAGTATATTCTGAATGCATTTACTTACAAAGAAAAAAATGAAAAGCAGTATCAAAGTCACACTCTTTCTGAGTACATCGATTTAAAACTAAACAAATCATTTCAAAATATGAAGAACTGTAACTGTTGATATTTTTTTTTACTTTTCTTGGACTAGTCTAATTAGAACAGTACAGTAAAATCCGGTGTATAACGTGCACTCATACTTTCAAGCTACCTTTTTTAATTTTAGGTATATTTGCCATATAACGCACACCACTTTTTTTTTATGAAGGAACCTAAAATGTATGTGTGCAATGCTTTTATTTTTAAAGTAATTTATTTGAGATATTAACCCTGACTTTTGAAAAAATATAGTACTTATATAGAACCCTTTAAGTTCATTATTTTTTATATTCTTTTAAATAAACAGTGTTCTGAATTATATAGAAGTTAATTTTTTTTTATGCTCATTCCTTTTTTTTATTTTTGAAGCTTTCATTTTTATACCCGGCGTATAACGCACATCCATAAATTTCGATCATATTTTTTTGTGCTAGAAGTGCGTGTTATATGAGGGATTTAACAGTATATAGGGCTAGACAAGAAATTCCAGATTGTATAAAGTTGGGGAAAAGTGCTTTATTCTACAAGGAAAAAGGAAGAATCAGGCTCTACACTTAAAATTTATCAATGTAAAATGAAAATAATGCAGTTATCTAGAGAGTTCTTTGCTTTCAAGCAATAGCAAAAGTTTTTAAACATTTTATACTATCAGTTCTTACTCTGTAACGAATTGTGGCATAGATATTATTGACAATATTTGGTTGAAATAGGTTCAAGAAGATGACAAGTTCACATATTGCAATATGTAGATGATGCAAGATTTCTGGCATGGAGAATGTTTTCAATGATGTAGTAGTAATACATTTATAAAATCAAGAGAATTAAGTTTGAGATTATTTGCCTTATTAAGCAAATAATTAACCAGAAACCATAAGAATTTGTTTCATATTCAGAAGTCAGCTGGTTATTAAAAGGAAAAATTTAGTATCAATTTGAATTAAAAGATGAAGTCTGATTATTTTTAAACAAGCGAAATCGTGACTAGGCCCCAAAATTATGATGAAATATGGTTGAAATATTTGTCCTATTCAGCACACTTGTGTGGCATTTTAAATGAAATAAACATATCCATTCCTTCATTGGAGTGAATGTACGTATTTTAAAAATTAAGAAATTGGTTTTTAGGTTTGTGATCATCATTTTCCTTCTATTTTTTAAAGGTAATTCATGAGACAACATACTCTTTAACAAAGGGTGCCAAATTTTAGAAGTTCATGGGCCACTAAATGTATAATTTTATAAATAGGGGACCACTTATATGATTGATCACTATATGGCGGACCACTAACTATACTGTCATTTATTTACGTCCATATTAACATCTCCAAATGGCTGAAAAGGAACATGAAAAGCAAGAACAAACCGGAAACGCAATTCAATATCAACAAACTAAAGTGTTATGGTGCCAATTTACTTTGGATGTCGACTCTTCCTTTCAAATGTTGATAGAAAGCCCTACAAAAGTAGCTAAAAAGCCACTAAACTCGAAAGGAATTTTGCTAAAAATTGTCATTAAAACTTTTTAAAAAGTATAATCCATATTCCATAATATGCGTTGTTACTCGTCATTATTGAAATAGAAAGCTTCATAAAAAATATAAATAATGTTCCAATTTTTTTGGTGGACCATCAGATTTTTCATGGACCAACGGTTGGCAACAGCTGTTTTATATTATTTTAGCGCTGTAACAATTCTGAATGTGAAACCAGCATTAATCTGGTATTTGAAACAACACACACTTTTAAAATAATTTCAAGCTTCAAATTCAGCAAATCTTCAGATTTATAAAAATTGACTACATTGTTTTCCATATTCTATCAACTAATCTTTCATTTTTAATTGATGCAGTAGTTCCAACAGAGCTATTAATATATTAATCAGAAATGGAGTTATTTACAATAATTTTTGGTACTTATGGGGAGTATCGCAACACAATCCCCAACTCTATTAACAACTCGCCAAGTTGGCAATCATGATTTCCTATGTGTTGCACATGCTGAATTAGCAACCATGTGCTTTTCACATAATGTTGTCAATAAATTGCAATAACAAGTACCTAATTTTCCTCTTTTATTCATGAAAATAAATTTTGATGCATTGCTAACATTCAATTTTCATAGCTTAAGGAGTCTGTTAAAACTTAGCTAATACATGAATCCATAAAAGCTGGTGGTTGTTTATTCCAGTGTTCTTATATTCACTAAGGAGATAATATGCTGACTCTAGCAATAGTCTCGGCTTATCACAAAGGTAACAATGAAATCCAGTGTATAGTTTCAAGATGTGGAATCATTTTTTCAAATGATAATCTTAAAAAGGCATTGTTCTTGGTGTTCTGGAACAGAACAAATCTAGCAGAAGTAACTATTAATCAACTGATAGTAAAAAACTCATTCTTGTTACTTGCCTTCAAAGAAGCTTGGCCAGAAGAGTAGCTACTGCCGTATCAATGATACAGGTCCCCCCTCCCCAGCTACAGGGGCCCCAAATTGTGCAAAAATAAATCATAAAATGTTGAGAGCCCACCAAAAAGGGCCTCCAAGGAATTTTGATACAGGGCCCACTCAGGCCTAACTACACAAGTGAGATTGGTCCAAAGGAAATGTATGATCTAGCTATGTTTACACAACAAAGCCTTTTACATAACTATTTTACTTCCAGAATCAATATATTGTCATATGCAGTAAACAATATGTAAAGTTATCAAAATTAATCCTTGATTATTATTAGTAGAAATTTAAAATATATTTGCCTTTTTATAGGAATCATTTAACTTGATAATTCTCTTTTCAATTCTAACACCTTAGAATAATTGACAATCATTGACTACGGATGCTATGAAAATTTCTGTGGGCATATGGGTTTCCAGGAACCCTCAATCCCGTATCTGGCAAAAAAAGTCTATAAATGTTGAATGACAACGTGAAATTTTCTTGCTTGTTGAGTACTGCAGTGCTATTGGATGAGCGGCGCCTGACCAGTAGGTGGACAATCATTAACTGATCCAGTTTCCTCCTTAAAAAGTTCATGTTCTCAATTCATGAATAACAATTGCATTAAAGAAAGCATTTTCAATTTTCTTCAACCTATTGCTATACCAGTTACCACATTTGAAATAAATTTAAATTTATTTTTTCAGCAATTGTTTTAGAAACTATGTATTAATCTTAAGAAATAGCCCTACACTCTATTCATTTTAAACTTGCTCTCTAAACACAACAGTGCTGCATCATAGATGATTTGTGAAAAACTATCAAGAAGCAGTAAAACCTGTTTTTCAGTTTTGAATATAAATGACAAATTTAAAAGTAAATTAAAAAGGACATTACATTAAATTACATCTTATAAACCCAATCATATGAAGAGATTGGGAAAGTTAGATCAAGGGGTTTCATTCACATAACATAGTAATAATAAATGATGTTCAAACATATTACAGTTTTAATTATGAAAAGGAAAATGAATACAAATTAAAGATATCACTTATCGATGAAAATTGAATGCATTTTAGATACATTAAAAAGATGCAAAGATGATTTGAAAAAGAAAACAAATATATAAATGTAAAATTAGATTTAACTCTTGTAATTAAAAAAAAGCCAGATAAAAATAGATTTTGAATCAAATCTATATTTCTGCAATAATTTTTTTCACTTGAAAATAAATTCAATTATCAAATAGTCATTATCAAGTTTTGAAAAATGAAACAAGAATTTTAAAAAATCTTACAAGTGAGAGTCAGATTAAAGAACAGATAATAAAAAAAAAGTTACATTGTAATACTGTAAATTTAATAAGAATTCATGAAAAATAATAAAGGATTGATCTCTTGTTCTAGAAATTAGATGTATTGAAAACAAATATCTCTAAGCGATACAATAATTTCTAAGAAAATAAACCTTTAAAATAGATTTTACCATTTAAATCTAATGAAAAATTATAGTTTAAAAATATTATAAGATCTAATTAATTGAATATACAGAATTAGAAATATGCTATGTATTGTGGCCAAATTATTATTACTTTGCTCTTGGAAGGAAAGCTTTAATAAATACACACTCAAGTATTGAGAACTCTATACCTATAATTTTTATATGCAAATAATTTACTCATAAGATATTAATTAAACATTTTTAGAAAATCTTATATGATGAACTGATAAATTAATTACTATGTGTTTTTAAAGTACAACATCTATTAATATTTTATGATGTATCTCATCAGCAGTACTATTCAAAACAAATAATCTCAACTGTTTAAAAATTAGTAATTTTTTAGTTTGAAATATAATACAAGGTTCTAACTCTCAACTAATATTTATATACAAACAGAAAAAAAAGATAAAATTTCATCCGTCTGCATAATGAAATTTTTCTCGAGAAGCAGTTAAAAAAAGTAAACACAAGATTTGAAATCTCATTTCACACTAAAACAGTTTACAGAAAATTATACAAATAACTAAAAATAATATTTCTTTCTTTTCGGCACAAAATTTAAGTTATAATCTAGATAAACGTGACAGTTTTAATCAAAAATACGAAAAAAACACTAGAAAACTTTTCTTCAGCAAGTTGTACGATTATCAACAGCTGATTTACTTTTACTTTAAAACATTTTAATATGGAGCTAAATGCATACAAAAAGTGATCTATATTTAAAAGTTCGAGCATCCAACATCAATTATTGAAGTTGCATACAGTTTTCGAAATTGATTACATATAAACAAACTAGCGTTAAAATATAAACAAGTATAACTCGGACGATACTGTTAGCAACATTTAAATTTTTGATTCTAAAGAGTAGATGAAATAAATAATGTGTTCAATGAAATGTGCATAAAATGGATATCGAAATTTAGAGCAAACGAAAATAAACAATTTGTTTTAAATAAAAACTTAAAAAATATATACAAAAATATCATACATCTTTGAAGGAGTTCGATGACGTCTGAACAAATATCACACATTTCCAAAGTGAACAAACGTACATTGGGGAATGTATTCACATTAATGTTGGTAATGTTTTAAACTTGTCAGACTAATTTTTTAAAAAAAAATTAAGTCCACGCAAAACTTAAATGCTGACAGAGTTCATCGCCATAATGCCGCTTTAAACACGCGGTTGATGCCACGGAGCAAATTCGTAAATATTTTCTGGATCATTTTGACTTGATTTACTGGAAACACTCTGAAAAAAGTAATATAAACTGCAATTACAAGTACTATCAAGAAGCAATAAATCTCCTTTAAAGCTAAGACATTGTAACAAACTATAAAATTTTCGTATAATTATGATAAATTCTTTAAATTCGCTTCTTTAAGATGCAACGATATATTAATTCAACGGATTTAAATTTTGTTTAGATCTGGTATTTTAACAAAGATTTGGTATTGTTATGGCTAAAAGACGTTTTCTATAAGTTTATGAGTATTTTTACATTTTAACTCTTATAACAAGGAAAAAGGCAAAAATAAAATTTTAAAATTTAATTTATTTATCGCTATTTAAATGAAAAAATCTAAATAGTCACTGAGTAAGAAGTTGACTGAAGTTTCGTTTTTAAATCTTGAGTGTTAAAATTAGGTTTATTTCAATTATTTAAATTAAGTAATACATTGAGACTATATTACTGCTTCTTAAAATCAGCTAAAATCATGAAAATCATTTTTGGTTTGAAAATGTTAGCTGAATTTCTAATTTTAGAATCACTTTTATTCATAATCTGTATAACTAATGGCTGTCTTTAATTCTAGAATAGAAACTGGGCATGATTATTTAGCGGAACTCCTCAGTAAAATAGGCACACTGAGAAATAGCCTATGCCCTATATGTAAAACAAACACTATGAATACACAGCACTTGCTCATCTGCCCGGTCCTTGGCCCTAAGTTACAACATAGAGGAGATGATTGCTAGCTGTATTGGATAGATTCAATGAAAACGCAGGATTGCTTTCCATCAAGACTTTTAAGCTTTTGATTCTTAAGGTTTTAATTGTATAATTATAGCTTGTTTTCAGCTTTTGACCTTGCCATTTTTTTTTTTTTTTTTTTTTTTTTACTTTTTGGTTTTGATTCAAGGCGAATAGCCTGATGTAAATGGATTAATTTATGATTTTGCCATATGAAACAAAAACAACGTAATAAAGTAAATTTTAAAAATGAAAGGAGACTTTCATATTATTGTCTTTTAGAACCATTTCAGAAGTTAATTAGCATGGGTCCTTCACCCATAATTAGATAGGAAGTAAAGAAAATAGTAAGATTAATATCATCAATGGGATGTCAAAGTCAAATCAGAAAATTATTCCAGTAACACCAAAATAAGAACAGATACATTTTCTAAAGGATTTTCAAGAGAAGTGGTTTAATTTCTAGAAAAAATCCAACAAATCAATATATTTCCTATGAATATCAATTGCACATTGCCGACATCCCATGAATGTCTGGCCATTGCTGATGCGGTATACAGGATCTTCGGTCCTCTATGAAAATAACTTTCCACTTCCATAAACACGAACATCAATTTCACCAGAAAAAATAAACAAACAAAAAAGACCCAGTGAATTTTTAATTAATTCTGTACATGGAAAGATATCTATGGAAAGTGTGTGTTATATGGGTTAATTATGAGTTGATTTACTGTTTGCATCACAAAGTTGAGTGTAAATGAGCAATAAAATTAACAGAGAATCAAATCCCAAAAAGGAAATCCCTTGATATTATTCATTACTTTTTAACCAAGAATAATAAATATCCGATACTTCGTATCCAAAGTAAACGACAGGTCTTTTGACACATGACTAGAAATTAAACGTGATTATTAATAAATGATGTTGATTTTTTTTTATTACGTGCATGTAATTAACTGCGGCATTTTCGGAATTTAATCGCTTTTTTTTTTAATAATACCAATGATTTATGCATTTATAATAAAAACCTAAGTGTCCGATTCTGCAAGAAATTTATAAAGAAAAGATACGTTTTTGAAATGGTTTCTAAGAAACTGATATATTTAAAATGCTAATGCAGGAACAAAGATGAGATTTGGAGATTTAACACTCACTCACAGACCAAAAGATTTTCAGTTTTTAGCATACAGATAATACCTCGGGGCTCTCGTCTAAGTGTTTTTTTTCCTAGTATAGCCCCCTCCTCCACTCCATAAAAGAAGTCTGTATGGCCACTATATATATATAAAAGACTTTTAGAAAATGATTGAAAATGTTAGATATTTAAAGTCGATTTCAATATCTTTCAAAATGTGTCAAAATTTCACTGAATGAAAGAGCACAACACATTCATAGGGAGGAAAAAATTAAGGCTAGAACAGAAAATTAATAATATGAAACAGAAGGTATATTTGATAACTTTATTTCATGTTATACAAATAAGAGAGTGCAGCTTTGTAATTTAATCATTAAGGATAAAGCTGTACTTATTTGTATAGCATGATAACCTGAAAAATTGAAATAAAAAGGGAAATTCTAAATAAGGATTCATTTCAAAGAGAAGATGGGGATCAAACTTTTAAAAATATGTAATGCTTTGTGCTTATTATTATATATTTTTTCCTTTTTAATTTTAGGTATCATAATTTAAATTAAATGATACATTTATTTCTTTGATGGAAAGATACAAAGAAATGTATTAGAAAAATGGTCCATTCTAG
>BMAV01017362.1:102616-129440 GCA_019973955.1 Trichonephila inaurata madagascariensis | reverse complement strand
TTTTTTTTTTTTTTTTTTTTTTTTTTTTTTTTTTTTTTGTAAAAAATCATGATTAAACATGTGAAGTAAATGTTTTAAGACTAAACTAAAAATAATAAATTGTGTGACTCTGTAATGGATGGTCGGTGCCATCCATTAGTGTAAGAGGGTCAGAAGGAAGATTAGCCATATAGTCAATACAAATTCTATTTATTAACAATTCTCAATAACGACACAAATTCAACAACCTAAGTTAAAAAATACACCAATTGATAAATATGGGGAGCAATAGCGAGGTAGACGAGATACTAGAAGATTTAATAATAAATCGGATCACTTACACTTAGCACGCGCGTCCAGGCAATACACCTTATATTTGAAGATGCTCTAAAGTAATCTAATTCAAACCGACCTGACTCCGCTTGAACAACTAATTGACCAAGTCGTCAATCTTAATCTTAATCAAACTATCTACGAAGCACTCTCGCCTAGCTATACGTTAATTACTACTTGCAATCCTGTTAGCTTCTAACCTCTCTCCCCTATCGAGCTTGAAAGTTATTATTTATATACAAGCCTTGATTTGCATAATCTCATCTTCTTCTTTGGAAGAAAGTTTTCAATAGAATAATATTTAAAGACTCATTATTCCCCAAGAGGATTAGTTGGAAGAATGCGAATAGACCCGTTAAAACTTTCTCTCTATAATAGAGTTTGAACAAGAAAAATTTTTAAGTGCTTTTACTCAAATAGAATCTTAAAGTAAGGTAAATTCATTTCATTTATTGCTAAATTCTGCGTTTAATTTCATGCTTAAATTTTATTATTAAACTATAAATATATATCGTTTTTATGTGAAATGATAATATTACATTTTGAGACATATAGTTGTGTTATGGTAAAATGAATGAATCATCGAGCAATTTGGAGAGTAAATGCGATGACCTAGAACAGGGGTGTCCAACACGCGGACCGCCAGTACGTAAGTTGCGGCCCGCCGACTCTTTAAAAAAATTGTAAATATCAGGTTTTTAAAGTTTTTTCATTTTGGAATTTATTTAATGGGAAATTTATATACGTGGGAATCCAACCGAAATCTTCCAAAAGGTGGGATTCTTCAGATGGCGGGGTTTATATGGCGTGGTGTCTAGGGGTTTTTAGGGTGTATTTGTTAATTTTGAAATAAAATAGACAACATAGTTAAAGAAAGAAACTAGTTGAAAACTAAATAATTTATTAAGAATTATAGGGGAGTATTTACATGGGGAATATTTCAAAAGAATAGGAAAGTTGGATAGGCATATTTCAGAAGAATAGGAAAGTTAGATCACATTACTTTAAGGGAGGCAATTGAGATTAAGTAGAACTCATTATGGTGCTATTAAGACTTACCGCCTGGCGCGGACGCGCGAAATACGACGTTTCTCTGACGAGTGTTAGTGGGCCTCTGCCGAAAAAGGTTGATGTCGGCGTTTTAAAAGGGACGCTAGATGGCGTTGATGTGGAATACTGTTTTGATTAGAATTGCCGACCTCGGTAAAGGATATGATCTAACCTTTTACAAATGGGATATCCTACTTATATATTGTTACGAATTTTGTGTAAACAGTATAAATAATTTGTATTTGAGTGTTTGATGCATTTATATTACTCTATGTTATATTTATTTCATGTTAAAATTGTGCTACTCAGAAGCAATGCCGCCCCTTACGTTATAATGGCGATTCAATGAGAAGGCGTTAGAGCCAAGCTGGCATCATTTTTGGCGACCAAGTTGGCGAGTTCGGAACCCTCTGGAATCTTCTAGAAAGTAGTGGATCTCTCCACTAGTGTCACGTTCAATGACACGAGGGGTTATATTTCTGGAGGTTTCTACCGCACCTATAAATAGGAGTGCCAGCCGCAACCAGTCAGTCTGATTTTAACTAGCGAATAGTGAGGATTGTTTTGGACTAGCGATTAGCTTGGCTGTGTTGTTGTTTAAACACTGACAATTGCGTTTGAGTGCTTTTGAAAGTGTGAAGATCTTCGGAGATTAACTCTGTGAATATTGCTGCTGAATCCTGTATTTAAAGGATTGGACTTTTGATAATAAATTCGCCTCGCTCTTAAAGAACTGTTTATTTTTTTTATGATTATTTTGCATAAAATCCCCGAACCCTCGGATCTACGTAACACTATATATAAATCTACATTGTATTTGCCTGTTACCTGTTCTTGTTTTAAAATAAATCCTTTTTGATAATAGAAATGTCCTTTAGATTAAAATAGATTTATATTTTATCAAACAGTTACATTTGATTTTTCTATAATAAATTACTTTTTTAATAAATTCCGAATTGCATTATGCATATCCTTTACTATGGATGGTACATGATTCTCTGTGTGCGACTTTCATTTCTCCTCCTCCTTTTCTGTTTGGAGTGCCCAAAAAGCAAGAGGCAGTCAGAGATGTTTTTTACAGTTTAAAAAAAAATATTCAGGGTGGTTAAGATAAAGGGCAACGTATATTTAATCGTTTGCGCGCGAATGGCAGCACTATCAAATTTCAACAATGAGTAACGGAAGATCAATTCAAAAGGAACACTGTAATTTTCAAGAAAGTGTCAACTGTAATATTTTAAACATTTGATCATTGGATTATTATATTATATAAACATTATTATATTATCTATGTCTGGGGGGTATACATGAAAAATAAAGAAAACAATAATAATAATTCATTCTGTTTTTAATTTTCACTCAATAAATGTTTTTTTTTTTTGTTTCCAAATCTGATATAAAGGTACACATTTTTATGAGTGGCCCGCGAGATTATGTTTTTCCGAAGTGGCCCACAAAGTCATTTGGGTTGGACACCCCTGACATAGAATGTAAATGCAATGACAGTTGAAAAGTGTTCTCACGTAAAGTTTAAGTTGGATTTTTAATTTTTTGCAGGTGTAAAAGCATTGTTTTAATATTAGTTTACTATATCCCGAGTTATCTCTGGCAAATGGGGAAAAAAAAGTTAAATATTAGTATTTGTATGATAGTTTTTGAAACAAGAAACAACACAACGTAATACCTGACATTCTGTACACTGGTCCCTTTTCTAATTGGCTACACCTCTGGAATATCTCTTACGGGAGCATAGAGTACACTGCCTCGTTGAATTTGATTTTTTTTTCAGTAGCAGGAATAACAACTGGAAAATGCCCTGAGGTTAACCTGAGTGGTGATGGACTAATGCTGAATTTTCCTGATGTGGCAGAAAACTCGTCATGTGATGATTCTCTTAAATTATTTTTTCAGTCAGTTCTGTTCTAAATTGTTTAGGTGATCGGGCACCTCCTGATTTACAGTACAAAATGTAAGCTACATACAGAAGTGTCACTTCCACTATTTTCAATGTCCACCTCTACATAATCAATCATCACTTTCGCTATCTTGCACCATCGTCATTATTTTATTTTTTTTCAATCGAACTATCCTTTTCTTTATACATCACTAATACCCAAGCCGACGTGTACTATACAACAGAGAAAACACGTGACCAGTGCCGCCAAAAGATTCGCGAAACCAATAAAACTGAATATTTCCTCCAGGCCGGGTAAAACCGTAATAAAACCAATCCTACTGATAAATTCTGCTTCGCCCGAGTTTTCTTGGGACAATAATTAACTGCAATATATACGAACCCGAGATAATCAAGCAAGCGGTTAATGTTTTACGACTTCACGAGCATTGCATAAAATATTCTGGGAATTTTTTTACTTACACCACTGGCATAGTTAGTCCTGAATGGGCCCTGTATCTAAATGCCTTGGAGGCCTCAACATTTAACGATCTTTTGCTTACTCATATTTCGGGGTCCCTCATCATTGATACGGCAGTAGCTACATTCCTGACTTAGACATTTCATTTAAAAAATATTTTCGAAAGATTTAGCAGTAAAGTTGCCATGTTGATTTTTTTTCCCTGTACATATTTAGGGAAAATATTTTTTTTACATTGTTAGTGATTAAAAATTCAACAGGATTCAGCTATTCTAATGATTCATTGAGATTGATTGATATGATAGTGGCGTAACGGAAAATATTAGGGCTCTCCTGCAAAGTCAGGTTTTGGGCTGCAAACCCATATATATACTTAAGGCCGTATCATACGTATATTTTTCATGCAATTTTTCCGTCCAATTTTTGGCCGAATCTGAGGGGGAAGGGTTGCCGTAAACAAAACGACTCGTTCTGACGTCAGCCGCGCTCTATCTCCACATTGAAAAATTACTCGCCGATTTTTCTGCTTCGGAAAATGAACATCCAAAATTATTTCTTTCATTTCGCTTGCGCAATTGTTGATGGGTGTAAACTAAAAATAGAGCACCATTCTATTTAAAATATTATACGCCGTTATAAAATATTATACACCATTAAAATATTATACGGCATATCTGGTGTTAGACGAAACCGGAGCCGCCATCTTGTTTATGACGTAGGGCGCCGAAGAACCCCATTGGCTGGAATTTCAAGCAATTTTATTTGGAACAACTTTTTGAGCTCGCTAGCAAAAAATTGTTCTTAAACGGTTGCTATGGTAACTGAGTAAAAATTGCACGAATTGAACGAAAAATTGCTTGAAACGTGTACGTGTGATACGGCCTTTAGCATCACAGTCAGACTTTGGGCCCCATAAAATCCTTCCCCCTTTCAACTATGCGGGGTGTACATTACGCCTCCGTGAAATGGTAGCGGGTGAGTCGTTGATTATTTTAGAAAATTTAGCATAGTGTCCAGATACATGTGTATACCTACAGAGAAACTGCTATTGTGGATGAATATTGGTAAAATCAGGCATATAACGCGCACTTTTAACACAAAAAATAAAATCGAAATTTACGGGTGCGCGTTGTACGCCGGGTATAAAAATGACAGTTTTAAAAATAACAAAATAGATGAGCATAAAAAAAATTTTATTCTTGTACTTATATCGAAGTACTATTTATTTAAAAGAAATGACATATTTCTCTCTTGAGGATATATATATAAAGAGAGTTGTACTCTAGAAATATATTATTTTTTCAAAAACTTGGGATAATACCTCGAATAATTGATATACGGCGGAATAAATGGCGCATTATAAAACGAATATACCTGAAAATTAAAAACTGCAACTTGTGAAAGTACAGGTGCGCGTTATATGGCGGTGCTACGGTAATTATTGTTTGCATATATCGTATTTACTCGAATCAAAGCCGCACTATTTTTTCAGAGTTAATGCTGCAAAAAAAAGCTCAGTTTTTCGGAACGGTTTTGCGTAGTCTTATGTCTGCGTATATTTGTTCATTTATGTTCCTTTTGTGTGAGTAAAATAAAATGTCAAGCTAAATTAAAACATCAAGATGTTTCCTCATTCTTTAAAACGACTGCAATATATTGACAAGTGTCTCTAAGCACACTCAACATCCACAGACAATGAGGCAATTATCACTGAAAGTAATTAACACAGTGCCGCTTTAAGCTCCTTTTGAACCCTGGGCGTAAAAGACCTACAGGTCTCCTTTGCACTGAAAGGATCGAAATTTATAAGCAGCAAATCTGGTTAAGTTCAACTTATCCGGGCCCCTGGGCGTCCAATGGATAAACTGGCACTGAATTAACAGCATCCCTTCTGATGGGGGTAAATCGGACTCGGGTAGGACTGGCAGTGGAGTATGCGCTATAGTCAAGGATGGTCTGGTTTTTCGTTGCAGATTTTGCAAACCTGACAACTATTCGGTTTTCCGCTCTGACCTTGCAATCAGAGAGGTTTTAAATTTCGTCCTCCATTTTGAAACTATAGCGACACCTATATTTTGACGGACAGCAGAAGTTTAATCCGATACTTAAAAAATTGACAGATGATTCTAGAAAAAATCGGTCAAGAAAATAGTTCCAAAATTGTTACTTTCACAGATACGCAGATAAATTCGAAGATTAGGCATATATCCGAGAGATATTACTTAAATGGTTAACACTAACGGCCGAAGCGCTTAGAAAATTGTTTTTCCAATATCGTAAGAGCTAAAGCTCAGCATGGACAGATTATTGTTTTGAACTCAGAAATTATTTCTAGGAGATTAAATGCACTGGTGCGCAAAACTTAATTACCACGGACTAGATGAAAAACTGGTCTTCTCCTGCATATAGAAAGCCTCATTTGGATGTGTGAGAAAAAATAATTTTACCTCTTGACCTTGCAGAATAACTTGATGCATATGAAAGCATAAGTCCATACAGAAGTTTTAGATTTACTAGAAAAATGTCATATCCTGTCAAATTCCAGAAATTATAAGTTGGAAAAGTATAAAAAGCTTCCTTTAAAGTGTCATGTATATGGTAAGTCAGAGGTTATCGAAGCTAATTAGTCATGTTTCTCCTCCACAATAAAGAAAGAAGTATTTTAAAACAATATCTTAGCATACACAGTTTTGTACATTAAGGCTGTTTTCGCCATGTATACGACAATGTGGACTTACCGCAGAGCACATTTTTGGGCAGAAAAAATGCCTCAATTTTTATAAAAATTTGTGACATTATAACTCATACATTTGTTCATAATATAGTGTTTTTAAAATATTTCAGAAATAATCAGTGTTTTTCCTTTTAACATGTAAAAGGATAGCTCATTTAGCATTACGGTATAGGGAAAAAAAAAATGAGAAACATTTTATATAAGAAAAAATGTGTCAACTCGGATAAAAATGAATAGTATGATAAAATAAGGGATTCTCTACATGATAGTGAAGCCAGAATATAATATTAATGTTTGAGTACTTTTTTATATCTGAAAAAATATTCTAAATTTGGGTCCTATTCTTTAACATTAGCTGAAGACAGCCTTAATCTTCTAGTTACAATGATTGATGCATCATTCTGTAGAAGAATGGAAAGAGTATGTGCAGACACAGGTTCCTCACATACTAATGCTGGAGTAAGAATGCACAAGATATTTCATAAACAAAAAATCAATTGGAGACCAATTTGATGATCGTGGTGGCCCTGTGATTCATCCATTGCGATCAATCTAGCACCCAGGAAAATAAGTGTTCTAATTTGTCAGCTGAAATGCACAGGAAATCAAATATCTCAACGAATAGGCATACAAACACAATTTAGCACATATCTGGCAGAACCTCTTGCAAGAATGTATCTTTCTGGGAGAACGTAAGTGTTATCGCAGCTAAAGACTAACCGTAAACAAAAAGAAAACTTTTTTCAACACCAGTTGCCTGAACGCCACGACGTCTGGGAGAAAGCGCCACGACGTCTGGAAAGAAACCTTTTCCCGCTCAATGACTTCTTTTTTTTAATCTTTTTTTTTATTCTCTCATGTAATCGTCAGTTCGAGATTAGATTTGCTATGTGTTAGATCGTAGAGATAGTTGCTTGTAGATTAGTATCAGAAGTTTTTAAGTTCTTAATTAAATAATATAAACTAATAACAGAAGTGTAATAATTTGGAGTTCTGCCTAAATTACTTAGAAGTTTAGAATTATTAGAATTACTTAGACTTTTAATAGAATAAATCGATTAGGTTTGAATACTTAGATTTTCGACAAAGAACCACTGAACAACCGCACAGTAAGGATCAAATAAAAGTCTCCTACAATGTCAGCCTACATGTTAAGGGTAAATTTGCAATTTGAGGCATGCGTAAACGCAGCTTGTGAGTTTTCATGCACATTAGTATTCAAGTTGGAAATGTTCATTATACCCTCCAGGAAGAACGTAGCATCAGAGGAAAGCACTTGCTGTGAAGTTTCGGTCTGCAGAACTTTCTCGAAAAAGCCATCAAGCAAATTCTATGTGTTTGTTATAGTCTTCCGGTTGCAATGCCTGGATGCATTGTAAATAAAACAGATAGTCTTTCATTGTGCAGAATACATCAGACAATAGATTGGGGAATATGGGTGACTCGGGATATAACTCATGTACTTGTTGAATGATTACGCTTCAGTTCTTGGAGAATGCTCTTTCTTTTACAAAAACTGTTTGAATTACTCCTTGGTGAGCAGCATCCGGCCTGTGCACGCTGAACGAACCGGTATCACACAATCGTTTATGCAGAGACGCAGGACATGTTTCTTTTAGGATATTTCTCATTCGCACAGATCTCATCCATGACAGTGGACCATTTCATGTGTAACTATTTTCAATGCATGCAAAGCCTGAATGAAGATAAAATCTGTTTTCTCAGCGCCTGGTAATATTCTTTAATACATGTGAATTTTCTAATTTTTATGTACCACTCTAAATGCTTACATCAGTCTTTACTATATATGGCCCACAGACTCTTTTTGCACTCCTAAATAATATTCTTTGAGATCCAGTTTCCAATGCAAAACATATTCTAAATTTCCTTAATTTTATCAGCAAATTAGTAAAAAGAAACAATAAATGACAAGGGTGATTTTAAATTACTGTTTGAATGCAAATGGATCAATATATTATATAAATGTAAAAAAAAAAAAAAATGTATACATTTACTTTTAAATAAAAATCAAGCAATGAAAACAATATTTAAAACTTGCAACATATTTTAATTGCTTCTAAAGCCATTTCCTTGTGAAAAGAATTATATTAGTTTCTATTTTTCAACTGAATTAGGAAGACGTATGGTTTCTGAATTGCTGACTTTTAAGTGTACAGTCGGTTTTTCAGTATATATGAATTGTTTGATATAAATGAAATTTTTACAGTGTATTTTTACTACATTTTTTTATGTTAAAATAATATAAATATGATTATTAGATATTTTTGGATAATGCCATAATCTTAAATAATTTTCTTACATCTGAATCAAGAGTGTTACACAATTTGCAAAAGTAAAACCTCAATTCTTAAAAATCATATCTACACTTTTTTTGTTTCAATTAGTATTATTCTTAACAGCGTTAAATTAAAATGTAGCAGCTGAAGGAATAATTTTCATTGTTTTACTTAGATACTATCTTTGTCATGAAAATTTTAAAACTTGTATCTTTTCGATGTTTAATTAAAATTTATGAAAATCTTTCAGTTCTCTAATTACTTAATCAACAATTTTAGCAAGTTAATTTGCAGAACTTTTGAGTATGTATTTATTTCATCTGCTTTTGAAAGTAGTAACATGCTTTCAAAAACAAACCATGAACACACACAATATTTTTGAATAATACCATTATAAATAATACAATCCAGTAAACACATCAATTTATTCTTAATTTTACTTGTACATAGTTTGTAGGCCTACTATTATTGATTAACACACCAAATATATAACTTTTTAAGGAAATTGATCCCTTACATCATATCTTGTTATTCAAAACAGTATAAATAGGATAAAAAGTTTTGCTCATAGATATATGTAGAAGCTAGAAATTCAACATTTGACAAGAATTATTTGCAACATAATAGAAAACATAACAAAGTTTAATGCAATATTAGAATTGTAATTTTAAAACATTGCATGGAAAACAAAAATTGTATGTCTACATAAAAATTAAGTCAAAGGTACATCTGTGAAACAATGTTCATGAGGATTATTGAATTTTCTGTTTGATAACTTTATTTGGCACATGATCATCATCATTTGACCATTTTACTTCATTATTTAGCCATAATGCAAAATAGTAAGCTCCATCTTCAGCTCACCATCAAAAATCTGTTCCACAATTAACTATATTGCCAATATTTGGGAAAAAGAGCAACAAAACATTTCAGAGTTAGAATTGATTTAAATATGAATTTTTTAAATAAGAGTTCAAAATTGCAAACACGAACAACAACGAAATCTTCAAATAAGTATTTTACAGCATTCAGATAATAGTATAAGAAAATGCTCCTAAATATATCAAAACTTAAGAGATTTATGTACAGTATTAGTCATGAAAGATAGAGAAATTTTTCGATTATACATACATACACAAGAAAAATAAAATAAAGAATCATCAAAATGGATATTCCAAATTCATAAGTACTTAATAACAACAGAAGTAAATAAATCAGAAATGAATACAAATTTAAAATAAAAACACTTTTAAAAAAGTAAAGTACCACAGAAATTGAATTCTCCCAGAATGTTGCAGATCTTCTAATGCTCTTTGTCATGCTTAAATAAATCAATATTCATTAAACATTGCTCATAAAAATACCATTTTAAATAAATACATAATAAGTATAAAAAAAAAAAATACGTCTCTTAAGTTTGTATTATGTAATGTAGCAAGTTTTAGTCCAATTTCTACATTACATAATACAAACTAACAGAACTTTCATTTTTGCCCAGTGAAGTGAAGTTAACATTTAAACTGGCCTCCACATTGAGATGAGGATTTTAAGCCTCTGAACATGATGAATCTTTAGTGGCATCAAGACCAGACAGGAAAAGCATTGGCTACAAGTCTCTGACCAGGATCGCTCGACTACTACTGCCACTATTTTATAAATGTAAAGTAACATTTAAAGAATAAACATGGATCTCATTTTAAAAAATTGGAAAAATCATTCAATACTGCACAAAATTCCTTTTTTTCAATTCCTACTATTAGTTCACACTCACCCTATATATATATTTATATATCTTGTCTAAATTTTAAAAATCGTTAATAAAATACTTTTTATTCATCCACTCAAGTTTAAATACATTTTTTTAAAACTTGTAGTGGATGATACTTGATGCTATTACAGTTTTTTCAAATATTAACTAATTAATTAAATTTTATTTTGTAATTTTAAATTTATTCTGCATTATTTCTGATGAAGTTAGAATTAATTGCAACAGATGGCACTAGAGGTTTTTCAAACGAATTTTTTTTTTGGGCTTTAAATACTTATTTTTTTTTCATCCACTGAAGTTCAAATACATTTTTTAAAATTTGTAGTGGATGACACTTAATGTTAATACAGTCTTTTCAAATATTAATTTATTAATTAAATTTAATTAGCTAAAATAAAAATTTTCTTTGTTGACCTAAGTAGGAATCAACTTTAAAAATTTTTTTTATATCACTTGTTTATAATTCAGTTCAATTGTTGGTTATTTCTACACAATTATCACTCTTTTTTATATAATGATATCAATAAAATAATATCTTATAAACATTTAATATCAATAAGAAAAAGGCATAATTTCAGTTAAAATAATCTTATAAATAATTTTGTAACAAAAATTTAATTAAAACATTTAAACACAAAAATAGAAAGAACTTGTATAGTTAATATATTCAAGATGTATCACTAATCATTTTAAAGTAGTTATGAGAAATCGCGTAATCCAGATACCTTTTGTAAAAGATAGCATTTCTTTTGCTTGCATATGTTGTATGTATTTAATCATTAATTAATGAATAATTTTAAAAACTGCTTCCACATTGGATGAGTACAGAGGACATTTTATGTGTTTCATATATAACAACACTTTTTAAAGAAATGGTTTGTTCTTTTTATCAATTTTTATACAATTTCCTTCAAAAAGAATAAGGATACAAAATATAGAATTATCACAAAGAAAGACATTCAAATAATGATTGGATGAAACTAGATTTTAAAGTTATAGTGGAAATATAAATTTAAACAACAGCATTCCAATAGAGAAACAATGAATCACAAGAGTTGTGCATGGTTCTTCCGATATTATCCTATTAACATAGAATTAAAAATGATTCACATACAAACAAAAGAATTTTTTTTTAATAAAACAAATTATTATTATATTTAAAAAAATTGGTTCTATCTTGGGACATACAAAACAGCTTTAAGTACCTGCCATAGAACATAATTTTTTTGATAATATGCCAAACTGTCTTTAATATTAATCTACAGAAGTGTAGGAAAGCCTTAAACTGTCAAGCTCATGAGTTGTTACCAAATATTTGCAGGAATGTTGTATTTTTAAAAACACATCAGCTAACGGAGGAAAAAAGTAATAATTTTTATTTTCAAATATTTTTAAATACATTAACCACTTTGAAATTGCATTATAATAACAGAAGTATACTGAAGCAAATATGTAACTAAAAATAAAGAAAATTATCAAAAAGAGTGTCAGTAAATACCCAACTTGAAATATAATACATAAAGATGTGACATTTCCAGTAGAAATAATAATTAGTTTAAAACTAAAATATTGATATAAATGTTTCTGTCAAAAACCATATAGATATTTTTCATATTAGTAATAAAAACTACAACATAATAACTTCCTTACTATTGTGTATAAATGAAATAAACTATATCATAAGTAAATGTAATATACAAAAATAATACATCAAATCACACAGTAATATAAAACAGCAAAAGTAATTTCAAAGCTGCTATATTCAGGTGTAAAATAAAAACTAACTATTTGAAAGAGTAAAACGTGTTTTAAAAACTGTCTTTATGAACAAATATTTTTTCAAATTTCATACATGTGAAAATAAATGCAAAAAAAAAAAAAAAAAAAAACTGAAGGAAAAAAATATAGAATGATAGGTAGAAAGCTAATTAAATATAAAAACAAGTTATGCAACTATTCTTCAAGATAATAACAATATAACCTACTGACATTCATCAAGGATTTCCAAATTTTTTTATAATCATTAATATATCATTTATATTTTAAGTAAAACTATGGGTTGAAAATGTGATGTAACAGAATAACAAAAAATACTATTCTTTGGGGAATAAGTGAATATTAACATCGCACTACTCAAGAGCTTTCAACGACAGACCTTATAATTTGAACTATGGTCAAGTGACAAGGGCGACACTTGAGCTGGAATCCTCTCTCCTAACTTCCACACCACAATAATGAAAGGACGTTTGAGACTCGAGAGATTTAAAGTGCATTGCCCCCCAACGCAGCATCAGAGCTAGGCTCAAACTCATGACACGCCGGCCATGAGTTTTGTCACCTTGATTCCTAAGCTACCTTGGACACTATTTTTTGGGACCAAGAACACAAAAAAATCTTTAAAAGTAGTAGAATTTGTTGGATTATTCTACTCTACAGTCAGTAATGTTCATTTTTAATAAAAAAAAATTGGTTACAATTAATCTCAACAGAGAAACAGTGGGAAAGAAACAATTATGGCAAACAGGAATGAGACAATAACAATTAATAATAAGTACCTAACTTATCAAGAAATGATTCTGATGTATACAATGTTTAACATTGTCGATATATTTGACAAATACTTTGGAGGAAAGAATTACATGGATTTGGAATACCTTTATGTATATTCCAGATTAATAACCATTCAAAAGAAAAATCACATAAAGGCAGAAGAGCATCATTATTGGATTATTGAACAGTGGAAGCAGATAAAATGGTCTGATGAATACAGATTTTGTTAACGTTCAGTAAGCTACACAGAATACCATATTTTCCTGTATATAATCCGCAGTGGCGTATTATCCGCAAAGCCTTTTTTTTTGAGTAAAAAAAACATTGTATAATCCGCAACAGTTTTTATTGTGAATAATCCAAAATATAAACTGCCGATAATGAGTGTCTCATATAAGATAAAAAATACACAATATAAATTAAAAATAGAAGTAAGAAATTATACAGAAAAAAAAGTTTATTATGAAACGTCTTTTTAAGTATGTATGATAATATTTTTTACGATAATCTCAATAAAACAAAAAAATTTTTTGCTACTGCCATGTTTTGAGTTGTTAATCAAAGCATTCCACACAGAAAAAATCTTTCATTTTTTTTTTAATTTAGCGTTAACAGCAAAAAAATTAAGATCAAGACTGCTTTCCCACTGTCTCTTACTTTTAAAATCCATTTATTTATTTCTTCCTCTAATTCTGGCCAGTGAGGTTTACCACGACGATCGGTGCTTTCGCCTTCTCTATAACTTTTAACCTGAAGTTTGCAGTGTAACTTAACGCTTTCACTTCAACATGATGAAAACTTTCTAAGTATGTAATAGCTTTAGTCAAGAGAAAATTGGAAATGGCGCCAGTGACTAGTAACTGTTTTTTAATTCCAAGGAATCGAATTCGTTTTTGAATGAAATTGGACAAAAACTAGTTATGTCTGAAATACGTCATCCGAGTAATGAAAGTCCCATCTATTACTTATTTGATAAAACATAAATGACTTTTCTTTTAAAACTTTATTGTTAACTTTTCTGACAGAGAATGTTTTTTCTCAGATAATCCGCAGCGGCGTATAATACGCACAATGAAATTTGAAAATTTTTAACAAATAATCCGGGGATTATATACAGGAAAATACGGTACTTTCACGGATGATGATGAGTGAATATTAACATTACACTATTCAGGTAATCGGGGGCTTTTGGTGACAGACCTTGTAATTTTGAACCTTGGTCAAGTGAGGAAGATGACACCTGAGCTGGCCCCCCTCTCTCTTAACTCCCCCACTACACCAATGGGAGCATGTTTGAGCCTCGACATATTTAATGTGCATCAGCCCCCTCTGCGCAGCATATCTTTAGCAGTACTAGGCTTGAGCTCATGACACATAGACCATGAGTCTGTCACCTTGGCCACATACTTTTATGAAAAGGGTAATATTTGAAAGAAAAAAAAGTGTTGGTGGAAGCATTGATACGTAATCTTTCAGCTAAGTCTATTGGAGGGATTTGAGGTTCAAATCCCTCCAATAGCACTTTGTGTACACCACTATTTATGCTTTAAAGAAATTTACTCTACAGTCATATGGAGAGCAGGTGAAGCTTTCAAATCTGAGTGCGTCTAAAGAACTGTGCAAAGAAAAGACAGAAAATAAGTTTTGGGGGTTGATTTTTAATGCTTAAACTGAATTTTGGAAGCTTTACTGAAACTGCTTTAATTGAAGTACCCAATTGTACGAATAGATTTAATATTATAAAAGCCACACTTTTCAAAGCAGCACAATGATTACTGATTTTTTGAACCATGGTCAAACAATGACAACATCGTCTGAGCTGACATCTTACTCTCAAAAAACTTCCACATGATAATCTCATAATTTAAATTTATTAATAAAGTTGAGCAGGATATGGAACAACACAGATCTCATCTAATAATTTAAAACCATACATTTCATAAGAAAAACATTTTAAAAAGTGATGGCTGTTTGAATGATGAGAAATATGGAGCGACAGAGCATAATTTCTTATAACAAAAATATTTTTATAATATCAAAGTATTTCATTCTCTGTAAGATGGCTACAACATTAATCATTTCCTTTCTTAAAAGATCTTTGAGAAAGGAAATTATATATAGTTATATAGCACTGCAGATCGATCATGAGTAAGTTCCACAGATGATTTTAATGAGAATTATCTTTCACAGGATAAAAAATATATTCTAAATCATTTATGCAATTATATTTATCACATTTACCAAATTAAAGTAAAAGTCCTGGAGTGGTTATCATTTTGCTGATGATCCAAGTGCTCAAAATGCCTGTTCCTTGATTAATGGTTTTACAGGATGTAGAGCAACAAAACCTGTTAACTTATGTACTGAAAGTTCAATTCAGTTCAGTGTTTGACAACTGAGCTGATATAAAACATAAAAAGAAAGGGACTGTGATACTTCCTTGAGGAAAACCATAGCTATTTTTAAGGTTAGTAGAGACAATTTCTACATTTAACCTGTATAGTTCTTTGTAAAAGAAAGTACTAAATCCATTGTAATAATATGCCTGAGTAACCTAATTTGTAAAGTTTTCAGATCAGATTTGATCATGTAGAATTATATGCTCATTTAATACCTAGAGCCATTTAAAAAATATAATCCTTTCTCACTCCCCAGGTTTATACTATTATGATGAATCTGAATTAGAAAAGCAATACTACTTCTATGAGGGTAAAAGCCATGATGGTTCAAATGAAAATATTTTTTGTAAAATGTAGTCTAGCATTCTGTGGAGAATCATATTTTTTAATAATTTTGTTATGACAGAAGTGATAGACTAGGCAGTACAACTTAATCTCCTTGAAATTTTTGTGATACTTTAAAAATATTGAATGAATCTAATTATAATTGAATAAATTCCAATTGTTATTCAAGGAATTAAGAGCAAATCCTTTCCGGGGAAGATGTTTAATTGTGTTTGTAGCGACATTTTGTGTCCTGGACTGCTGTTCTTTCATAAAGAATTGTGATTTCTAATTTCTTAAAAGAAAATGAGTTGTTAGAGTTATGATTTCTTAGATAATGCTTTGGATGTTACCGTTCTGTTTTGTATAATATTTTAACTTGTTCGCATTGTTGTTGTTTCACATATCGTAAGCAAACAAAGTGGCTGAGATTGTTCATTAGTAAAAATGACCTTATTGTGCTCAATAATATTGAAAGAATAATTATCATCTGTTCTATTGTTGATTATTTTAATAATTCCCAAAATATTTTTGAAATAATTTTGGGACTGAAGATTTCACATGTTTTATGCCAAACTCCTTTTTTATTAGTTTGAATAATTCATTTAAATTTTGAACTGACTTCTTTATATTTAGTCCATGCCTTATATAGAAATTGTCTTTTTGCTCTTAATTTTCTGTTAATTGCTGACCACTACAGAGCTCTTGAAATTGTTTCGATTTTGTTCTAAATACCAAAATGGAAATTGAACATCCTTAATTTTTTCTGCAGCACCATAATTTAAGATAACGTTTGTATTAGGTTCTTGTTGGAGAAGGTTAGAAATTAGGAGATTAAGATTTGTTAGTGCAAAGCATAAACTTTTATATTGCATAAAAATAGGAAAATGATCACTATCAATATTTGTGGCCTAGGAAATATCATAACATAAATTTAAAATTAACAAAGAGATATTGATTTCTGTAGATGTTCACGATGAGTGAACGGTTCGGTTTTTATCATCGAGTAAAACGAGATCATGTTCCAGAACCAGTAAAATTTTCGATATTAATTTGACATCGGTACACAACGAATTTTCCCACCAGACAGTTGCAAAATTACTTAATGTCAATGTGGGCTCAAGTGTAGTATAGGAGGGCCACTTTGGATTTGGCGATTTTTATTTAAATGTCATGGTGAGATAACGAATTCATTCTAAAATAAATAATTCCGAATAAAGTACTTTGGCAACCGCGTTTAGTCGCCAAAAAAAAAAAAAAAAAAAAAAAAAAATTTTCCCCCCCCTTTATACTACACTATAACCGTCAAGGTGATAACATTTCAAGCGAAAAAAGACCTATTAAACGCGATTTCAAAATCAGGCCTAAAACGAGTATTTTACCAATGTCAAATTAGTTCCTAATTTTCTTCCTTGAAACAAGAGAATCTTTTGAACTACATACTTCATGAGACGCAATGAAATCTCCCAAAACTAAGCCATAATCCATTAGATTAGTAATGTGATAAAATAAATTTTGAAATTACCGCTTGTAAAGAGCACTTGACTTTCTGGAACTGTAGTTCTTTGAATGTAAACAAATAAAGAACTTCAGTTACAACTACAGCTAAGTAATATTTTTAAATGTTGGAAAATTTGTCTTCAAAGAACATATTAATCTATTAAATTTATTTATAAATAATAACTTCATATCCGATTGCAAAATTGTAGAGAAAATGTAATTAAAATAAAACAAATGGAATTATGGAATATTGAAATTTATGATATTTGACTTTAAGGGTGGGGTAAGAACTCCATCCATTTTTGGCGCATGTGCATTTTACTATCTGCGCAAACTTTGTGCGCATTAATGATAATAATAGTTTTGCATTAAGATAACTGGTGTTGGCTGGCCGGGCAATGTGACAGATGATTTTAGAGTTGGGATGAAATGCGTGATGAATTACTCTTCTGTCCATGTGTGAACATCAAGATCCGGCTATTCTTCGGGACACTCTGTTTATCTAGTATACAAACATATGTTTGTGAATTGAAGGCAGAGAAGACTTATACAAGAATCCTTGAGAAATATTTGTCGAAGAATGTGTTAAAAAAAACCGATCGTGTTCATTAAAGAAATGCAATCACTTTCTTAAATTACTCGATAATATTTCTCTTGAGGTTAGTTTCATTTCTTGATATTATATTTTAACTATTGATTATATATGAATTATTGGACATAACGATTTTTCAGAAATAAATAGCGATAAAAATTAAAACAAGGCAGTTATTTGTTAAGGATTGCTATTGATAACCGATGAAAGTAAGTTTTTAACTTATGCTTTTGAGAATATCAATAGTGTATTTTTTTCATAAGTTATTTTGACTGCCCCATTTCGCCTATATGGTGAAAGAAATATATAATGTATTAGTTATATGTTTAGTATTATGAGCGTTTGAAATAAAATGCTTATAATTAGAAAATATGCATTTTTCATGGTGAAAATATTTGTTATTGACGTACTGTGGAGTTTTCACCCTAAATCTGGTTTTAAATCATAAAATTTTTACTGTCATGTAGATTATATGGATGTTTATCTTTATTTATGTATTTTTTTAGATTTTGGATAAAACATGTCTATAGGATGGACAGAATCTTGGATTTTCAGACTTTTAATAAATTTACTTGGTTATGCGACTGTGGCTGTACCTGGGGCCCTTCTTATTCGTTATTTCAAAGACAGAAAGGTTCTTGATGCTCCTAGTATGTAGTTCATTCTTTGGAAATGAGTTTATTACCTTTTTTATGATAAGAGTCGTAAATTGCAGTTTTTGTATTTTAATGTAATCAAGAGATCAGAAATTCTATTTAATTTATAAAATTTTTTTTACTGTGTTAAGTTATGATATGTAAGCTATCTGTTATTTAAACTATTATACTCAATACTTCTAAAGGTATATTATTTATACAATATTTAGTGATGAAACATTCACATTTTGCAAAATATTCCCAGTAGTAATAAAGGTGTTTTTGTCATTTAAAAGTTACCTAAAATAATACCATGTCAAATATTACCTATTGGGAGTTAATGTTTTACAAAACGACATAATTTTTTTAAATACATTTCCAGCCATTGTTATATGATATAAAATTTAAGTATTTAAAATGGTTACCTTTAGGATAACTTCCTTAAAAACTTTATTTACTTTTTATTCAACTTTCAGCCTTGAACTCAAATGTATTACTACATTTTTCTTTTTTAAATATTTAAAAATTCTCAAAGCTTTATGATTATTTGTCAAAAATATTGTCCTAGGGGGAAAAATAAAATAAGTTCAGCAACAATTGCTCTGATTATAAAGTTGAAGAATTGATTGTGCATGTTTTATATTACATTTTTATTTATTAGAAACAGTGTGAATAAATAAAAGCAAGTTCAATTTTTTAAATATTTTAATTTTTTTGAGGAGGCTATCTTAAAATTTGTAGAGTTTGATAAATTCCGGGCCAGTGATAGCTAATATTCAAATAAAATATTTGCATGTGGAAAAACTGAAAAATTCTGTTTTAAATATGGAAGGAATACTCAAGCTTATAAATAAATGTAAGATAACTTTATAAAAAATGCTTTGTCAAAGAGAAATTTAAAGGAATAATAATTTATTATTTTCCTGTATCTTTTGAATTATGTTGAACTGGTGTATCAAATAGATTGCAAAATGATAAACTTCTTGCCTAGAAACTTTGCAATGAATACAATTTTGGAGAATGAGAACAGAAGTCACATTTGAATTGAATCAAATTTCAGTATTCTAATATTGGGAGAATTTTTAAATTAGTCTAAAAGAATAAAATACAATTTTTCTGAAATTAAATTAGAAATATTTGAGAGTACATTGAAACAGTTATTATTTTTTTTAGCCAATCAAAGCATCCAAGTTCATAAAAAGTGCTAAACAATTTTTTTTTTATCTAAAACAATTGTATTTTTTGTACTCTGATTTATGCATGGTAAATCTGAAATCTAAAATTACTAGATTGTGTCTTCTTTTGGGCACAATTGTCACTTAGACTGCATGCATTGATCAGAGTTTATTTTTTTAATTATAAAAAAAAAGGGTTGTATGTAATAATTTAAGGGAAGGTCATGTGTTGTTTTATTTTAGAAGCTCAATTTTATTTTTGGAATAAAATTGAAAGTGGAAGGTTTGCAGAAACTTTAAAAATTAAATTTAAATACGTATCATTCAGTTAATTATTATTGTGTAAATAAACAAAAAAATAATTGTAACTTTAAAGGTTAAGCAAGTTGGTTTGTCCTTTTAAGTTTGTAAATAACTTTAAATAAATATAATCTTAAATTGTAATGTTTCAAAATTTGATTATTTTCATGAAATATAATGCTTCTAAAGTTCAATATTTTGTGTTCTAAAAACATATTAGAGATTTAAGAAATACTTAATTTCTTGAATCTAATTAGATCAATGGTGTCAAACTCAAAGGCTAACTTGGGCCAACAAATGAAATTTAAGTGGGTCACAAAAAAAATCAATATTCATAAAAATGTAAGTTTATTTCGAATGTTCATTTCATCCAAGGATACATACGAAAGATAGATGAACAAAAACATACAATACAATCTCAGAAGAATATATTTATTACAAATGATGATCCCAGCATAGAACAGAAGGGGTGCGTTTCTCTCCATTTAAGATGGGAATCCATTTCAGGCCAAAGTTCAGGCTTTTCCTGAAGATACATCCATGTTTTATTCGGGATTCGAACCGAAGCCCACTCAATTACAAGTTGAGTGTCATATCCACCATATCGACTGGGCGACTTATTTCGAATAATACATTATAGTAAACATAAATAAAAGAACAAATAAAAATTTATGTTACGTCCTGACATTTGACATCTTTTCCTTGCTACTATCTTTTCTATTTTGGGAGAAATTTTGATATTTTATATGTTATTGTGTGCCAATATACTGACTGGGCCGCAAAAATGTTTGTTGTTGGCCACGACTTTGACTTAGAATTCTATCAATATAATCTGGTCTTTCATTTCTAAGTTTTATCTTGAATATTGTCAATTTTTGAATTATATATTTATCTTTAAAATATTTATAACTTTCTCATCTTTCCTCTAGATAATTGTGTTTTGAAATACATTAATTTATTTGTACATGGAGAAGAGGATACAAGACTTCCTGAAATTGTTGGAAATGTGCACTCTGTTAAAACAAAACCTTCCACTACCCAGAAAGCACTTACTATATTATTTTGCTTTGCTGGATTGCAAGTGTCATATTTGACATGGGGGTTGCTGCAAGAGAAAATAATGACTCAAGATTATCAAAATTCCAGTGGTGAAATCAGCAAGTTTACAGATTCACAGTTCTTAGTGTTTGTGAACCGTGTCTTAGCTTTTATATTTGCTGGTACTTATGTTTCAATATCAAAGCAACCAAAACATGTAGCTCCTATTTACAAGTATTCTTATTGTTCATTCTCAAATATTATGAGCAGTTGGTTGCAATATGAAGCTCTGAAATATGTAAGTTTCCCTACTCAAGTACTTGCAAAAGCATCAAAAATTATTCCTGTTATGATAATGGGTAAAATAATATCACGAAAAACTTATAAATATCACGAATATGGTACTGCTGTAGCTATTTCTATAGGAACTACTATATTTTTGTTGTCTGGAAAAAAATCAAGTGATATAGCAACCACTACTACATTATCTGGAGTCACAATTCTTATAGCGTACATTATTAGTGATAGTTTCACCTCAAACTGGCAAAGTGCATTGTTTAAGCAGTATCACATGTCTTCAGTGCAGATGATGTGTGGCGTGAATTTCTTTTCATGTATTTTTACATCCATATCTTTGTTACAACAGGGTGGATTTGTTTCATCCTTTATTTTTTTAATGAAATTCTCGAGTTTTTTATGGGATTGTATATTGTTATCAATTTGTTCTGCTGTGGGTCAACTTTTTATTTTTTATACCATATCAGAATTTGGAGCTGTTGCATTTGTTATAATGATGACTATAAGGCAAGTTCTTGCAATATTGTTATCTTGTATTATTTACCAACATACTTTGACTTTTTATAGAATATTTGGTGTGCTAATAGTATTTTCTACTGTATTCTTACGAATATATCTCAATCACAGAACAAAACTCGTGCCTGCAAAGCCTGTTGTGGAAAATAATCAAAAGGTTTGAGAATATGATGCTATTTATTTTCCTATTTAGATCTGCCACTTAAAATTGTTTTTAGACCTTTTAAAGAAACGTTGAAGCTTTCTATATATTTTATCTCTTTTATTTGCATTTTGTGCAAGTGCATTTTCCCCCCTTTTTGCATGTGAGGTGCTGTTTGGAGTCTTTTTTTTTTTGTTTGTTTGTTTAGTTGCAAATATCATGTGTTCATTTAGCAAATGTATTTCCCTTCTTTCTTAGATATTTATCCGTACATTGTTAAGATTAAAATACGAAAAATACAAAAATTTCTTTCATTTTTATTTATTTTAATAGCTACTAGTACTTATATGTTATATAGCTTATTCATTGTTTTAAAAACAAAATCAGATTGTTCATTATGGGTGCCAGTACTATATGTGTATGTTAAATTTTATTTTTGTTACTTTTTATATTTTTGATTTACAGTTACAATGATTCCAGTCACATCATTATAAATCAATGTTATTGGCAGAATAGTTTGAAAATTGTTGTTAATGATTTATTATAAAAAGTATTTAGAATCAAAAAAATCCTTGAAATGAGATGTAATGTATATGAAATAATATATAATTTGTTTGTTTCTGTAAAATACATCATATATTTGACCCATTCAGGACCAACAAAAGGAGATAGGAGCTCAGGCTTTCCCGCTTCAAGCGCATACAGGACTGGATGATTTTCCCTTCATTTAAAAATTCGTATAAAATCATTACTGCAATAAAATATGCCAAAATATTTATAGTTTATAATTATTGATAATATCTGAATATACTGTAAAAAAATTATTCATGATATTTAAAAAATTGGCAAGTTCTATAGGAAATGCTTTCATTTTTTTAAGGAATATATATATATATATATATATGCTTTTATAGAAAATGACAAGAATTTCATACACTTGAGTACAAGTATTCAAAATAAAGAAAAAATTAGAAACCTGAATGTAAGTAAATATAAAAAATTTTGAAGCTTATATTACATTTTATAAAACATTGTTTGGGATTCACACTTAAACTGTCCATTTTATTATTCACATAATTAGCTATTTCAGTGTCACCTAAATAGCTAAAATTCTTTACATCTTATATACGATAAATTATTTTCTTCTATTTCATTATCTGATTTGTTCATCAATTTAGAAATTTCAATCTTGCTTAAATATTTCACTTTATCTGTCATGCTGAATGAAATAAAACTGTTCCAAAACATACAAAATACTGTTTAGCAAACACTAAATGATAAATCTACTCTCACATAAACTAATAAGCTAACCATCTTTTCCCCATTTCATTAAAATAGAAATCCAGAGCAAAATAAATTACGAACCTCTATGTGCCCAGTTCTCTTGAAAGAGCTAAACACTTGCAGTTGTTTATGTTCATAAATATCCCGGATCAAATTTTAAAATAAAACTTGGAACTGAAAGCATGTATTGAAGGTCACAGTTCTGGTAAACATTCAGAAAAAAAAAGACTTAGTCACCATTTAGTACCGTTTAAAAATTAAAATAAAAACTGCCTAATCACACCCCTGTAATTATGGTTCACAGTGCACAGAGAGAGTGATCACATATATGATACTGCAGGCCATCAAGGGAGAATTGCATGATGACATATGTGATCATGGTCTTGAATGGGTTAAAAAAAATGACTAGAGGAAAATGTCTGTCATATATGTGTATAAAATGTGCCCTTGTGTGGCACATGTGTGTATAAAATGAATATTTACAATTTATTTTGCTTTGAATGTTTTTTAACATGGGAGAGATATCCAATCTTTTTAAGTTGTTTGATGAATTTTCTCTGTTAGCTTGTATTAAATTGTAATATATTTTCAAATGCTTTAAAAAGTAAGAGTGAGATTTTAGTTTGGTTTTTCTGTATTGTTTACTGATCAAAATCCAGAATTGTAGATCTGTTATATGTTGAATGATGTCAAATAATATATTTATTTTTCATGAATTTTGTTGTATTTAAATTTTCAGTCGAATGTATTGAGGTACTTTTTTTAATCGAGACATTTTATCCAGTCAGTTTTCTTAATGAATGTCTGATGAAACTGAACCAATATTTTTTGTTACCAATTTTGCTTTAATAAAATGTGATATCAACTGTTATGGTGCTTTTATTTTCTTTGCATTCAAGCCAAATTCATATTTAGTTTTCAAAATTATTAAAAGAAAAATGTAATACTTTCACCTATAGTGAAGAATTTTATTTATATAGATGAGGAATTGCATTTTAATTTTAATGTGCCTTTTTTTTCCCTTTTTAAATATTTTTTATTAAAAGAAACATGTATATAGCTTTGATTATACAAAAATTTAATCTCATTAAGATTGTTTTTGAATGTCTAAATATGTTACTTTGAAAAATTTTAGTATTAAAATATTTTTTTTTTTAACTTTACAAATTGAAAAAATCTACTGTCAATTATAAGATAACTAACTCATAGTGTTTGCAGAATTACCTAGGACACCAATGATAATTATTGCACAGTTTGTTTACTTTCTGTACGATGAAACTCGTAGAATATCAGTGTAAACATGAATCTTGAGTAAATTTTGGCTTTTTATGCCAGAATCCTGAAAAGTTCTGTGGCTGTAGACATGTTAATATATATACGTGTTTTAATATTAAAAAATGTGTGATAATTTTTATTATTTATCTTGGTTCTAAAATGGAGATGGATTGAAGTATTCTAAAGTTATTAAGAAGTTTTTAATCCAAAAATGGCTTATAACATGACTAGTTTTACAGTACTGATTTAGGTCTCCCATCATTTACATGAATTAAGATGGAAAAGTATTACAAATATATTAGAATGTATATAAATAATAAGACTTATTAGGGCTAATCTTTTGAGACATGGAATTTAAGAAAATACCAAGATCTATTCTGCTTAGAAATTTTAATTCTTTTTAAAATACCTCAAATAGTTGTACTGTGCATGAAAATTGATGACTGCAATATTTTGAAGTTCAAAAAATACCTCACCATGTATATTCACACATTGAAAAAGTAGGACACTTTTAATAATGCTGTGCTTCAAAGAGTGTTAAAAATAATCAATCTCTCAATTATGTAAAAAAATTTGAAATGCCATTTATGCATGTGTATCTGGTTACATTTTCAGTTTGGATGGCAATAGAAAATGTATTTTGACATCTTTTGAGGTCAACATTCTGTATTTATATCTGACAATGAGGAAAGCTATATTAAGATTTATCTTTTATTAAAGAATTACCTTGCATGCAGCAATTGCTGATTTAAGCTGTTGGATTCAAATAATTAGATATATCCTGTTGAGTTTTTACAGTCCTTAGAATTTAGTTATAGAGAAGTTTTCAAAGCTATATATATGAAATCCATCACCAGAGTAGTTCTTACATAACTTCTAATAATAAATTTGTACTCTTTTCAATATCATATTTAAGTTTAGAACTCGTTGAATTGTTTTATTACTTTAGCTTTGTGTATTACTGATCTGAACATGTAAAAAGTTTGAAAAAGTTCATAATATTCCTTATGAAAAATCTGCACTGCTTTTCTTCTCATCTATTACAAATGAAAACTGCAAAGCTTGAAATGAGAACCAAATTTCTCTTTGATTTTCATCTCATTTTTAGTAAAGATTTTGCGGGATGATCAGTTTATGACACTAATGTTATAAATTTTAGAAAAGTGAACATTCTTTTTATTCTGGGTGACCCGGGATCATTGGGACAAACTTTAAGGGAAGGTAGGGGACATCACAAGGATTCAGATTTGCAAAGCTAGGTGGTGTTGTTCATAAGAGCATTGGGGGAAACAGGCCTGCATCACCACAGTCATTTTAGTTGTCATCGCCCACAAAGGAATATGGAACGTTTTACAAACACTGAACCGGCAGATATGCACCTGATTCCCGGATTGGCAGAAGGAAATACACGAGCAACATAAAAATTGAAACGCGAAAGGAACCCACTGAGAGATGCGCCGGATCAACGGATGTTTACTCTAATTTGTAATATGAATAAGTACAAGGTTGTCGGAGTTTAGAACCTGTGACCTATGGATCCGAAGCCGGGTAACATACCACTAGAAAAAAAGTGATCACTTCTGTCCGAAGGTTGCTACTGGCTTATGTGGATGATACCGCTACAGTACTCTTCCACCAGTGAGTCGGTGGATAGGCGAACGAAAGAGATACTTGTTGTTGTGGCAAGCGTGTGAGTTGCTGCTGCTGCGTCAAATGAGTCACGAATTTACTGCGTCAAGTAGGTCTTTTGCTTGCTTTTCTTACGGGTAGATGGCGCCACGACAGATCAGAAGATTTACTTTTTTCTTTTCAGCTAAGGTCACCAATGTCGGAGATTAGAACCCGCGAACTATGGATCCGAAGCCGGGTAACATACCATTAGACAAAAGTGATCACTTCTATCCGGAGGCTGTTACTGGCTTATGTAGATGATACCGCTACAAGGTAATAGGCATAGTGAGAGCGGGTCAAATATTTCAACGGGCCATCGTATCCAACAAATGTTGTTATATGCATGGAACATAATGTGTTGGATACTGTTCGTAGAAATTCGAGTACTATGTTGGGAGTTTGAGTCACAATTTGCAATTATTATTTTTATTTAGCACCATTTTCAATGCATGAGAAATAGCTCGAAAATTTTATAACTGTTTTAAACTCTTGAGTGCAAACAGTGTTAGGGGGCCGGCGGGCGCGCGGGGGGTGGGGGGAGGGGGGGGGGGCGGGAATTTATATTTCATTCATCTTTATGGTTTTATAAT
>BMAV01017362.1:890-43277 GCA_019973955.1 Trichonephila inaurata madagascariensis | reverse complement strand
ATCAGGTTTACTAAAACAGTAGTTAATCAAAAAAGATACAAAATTATATGAAGTGAACAATAGACTTTCATATGCTATGAGGTATATTAAAAAAGAAGGGTTGCAAAAATATTTTGCGGAGTTATGAATTTGTCACCTACACTAAAGTGATTTTACGATTCCATGAATACATTAAATAACGCAACAGAAAAAGTAACTAAAGTGTCTATGACATTAACTGCTGCCGAAACGATATCATTTAATATTGGATGCTAAAATGTATCTGTGGCTATCGATGGTACCTGGCAAAAAAAGGGGCCATACTCATATAAATGGTGTTGTTACGGCATTTAGTTTGGACACTGGGAAGGTTGTTGATACTGAAATATTGTCGTGGAAATGCTCATGTAATTTTAACAGCAATGTATATAGCGATGAGTGTTCGGCAAGTTACATTGTAAATAGTAGGGGAACGGGAGTTGAAGAGATGTACTTCTTTTACTTTTGTATCTTTCATCGCTCACACAGACATTACACAATTTACGATATACACAATATTTGGACTCTAAAGCATACAAAGCAGTTTTAGAACCTAAACCTTAAAGATATGTCAATATTGAAAAATTAGAATGTGTTGGTCATGTTGTGTGTGAGAAAATGATGGGGACATGACTTAGGGCGTTAAAATCAAAATTAAAAGACAAACAGCATGAGGACATAAAAATTCTAGGATGCCATAATGGCTTGATAGATACATAAATAGACAAATTTTAAAAATACTATGTTTTGGCTATTCAAAACAACTCGGGAAACTTGTCAACCATAAGGCAAGCTATTTGGGCTGTATTTTTTGATAAAATCTGCACAAATTTGAATCTACGACACGGTTTATGCCCCGTGGGAGATGACTTGTGGTGTATATATAATATGTCCAAACTGAAAGGTTACACATATAAGCATAAACACAACTTACCTATTGCAATTAGGAATTGTATAAAAAAAGTATTTAGAGATCTCTAGTCTTGAAATTTTATCTAAATGCTACTTAATAAAACTCAAAATATTAGAGAAAGCGGAAATAGTATTTGGTGTATAATTCAAAAAACTGTATTTGTGCAGTTGAGAACTTTAAAAACTACAGTATATGAAGCTATATATTTATATAATGAAATCTTTATTACCAAATTAAAAGTTTTAGATGTATTAAACATTTAATCCCTGGATTTTACAAATGTCGAACGTTGCAAGAAGTAGATTATGCGTGTATTAGAAAAGCAGAATAGGCAGTTTTACAATGAACCAAAGAAGCTAGAATTAAAAACAAACAATTAAAATGTAGACAAGAAGATGATCTTGCAGATGACACCAGCAATTCAAGTTATAGTTCTGGTATGCATTAGTTAATGGTAAATTTTTACTTTAAATCACTATTTCTCAAAAGTGTAAATTTCAACACAAAAGGAACATTTTTGAAAACACTACTTATTTTATAGCCTTGAAACTTTGCACATGTGTTAAAACAATACAAATGAATATTTTAATGAGAGATTTTGTCAAAAAAATTATTCAAAAAATATTTATGGATTAAAATGTACAAGATTTTCATCGTTTTAAAAATTTTGACGTGTTAATCCACATATGAATTTTTTTAAAAAAAACTAATCAAAATTTTGAAAAATGCTCCCATTAAAATAATAAAAACAATACAAGGAATACACAAAAAAAAATTCATGACTGTACAACCTGCCAATTTTTAAAAAATGTTCCTTAAACTTGGTCATTTTTAACATTACGGAGATAGGGAAAATGCTGCGTGAAGTGACCCCCTTAACAGCTAATGTGTTGTCGAAAGACTAAGTTCAGGTAAAAAGTAATGTTTTCTGTTACAAGTGATCTGTTTGTGTGTGATATATTTTAAAGTTTATACAATTTTAAGGTTTATTATTAATTAAAATATTAAAAAATTACAAGAAATCTACACATTCACATTCTTAAGAAAATAATTATCTCTTAAACATAGTAACATAATTATCTTTGCGTCAAAATAAAATAATATTTACTATGAATATACACTTTTGTTTTCAAATGAAATAGTTACCAAAAAAGTAATATATTAAAGTTACCTAATTAAATAGAAATTAAAAAAATATTTTAGTATATAATATTAGCAAAGAACTTTTATTAGAAACCTCATTTGAAAATATGATTCGATTTATTTTCATGACGAATTGGACACTTAAGACAATACTATTTCAAAATACTCGTATACCTATTTTAAAATATAAAAAGTATGAAGAAAAATATGCGCATGAAGTAATACAAATAATTCAGAGCTTCAGAAACCATTACATGTGTGTAATTTTTTATTTTATTTAGTGGACCGTTAATATGAATTTATAAAAAGGTAAAAACATTTATATTATAATAATCAGAATGATTATTAGGTTAAGCCAATTAAAAAAAATTAAAAATGAAACGCAGGGAGCATTTTAAAATTTCCATTCAAAATTTTTAAATTTGAAAAAACTTTAAAAAAAACATTTTTTTATTTTGTGAAAATAAGGTGATGATATCAACTATATATTCGCAAAATTTATTTATTCTACAATTAATTAAAGAAAAACAAAAATTATCAACTGCCACTTTCATATGATGGTACTAACGTATTATCACTTGAATCGCCATCTCTATTAATAACTCGCCAAGTTGACATCCCCAATTTCCTATGTGTCGTACGCACTGAATTGGCAACCAGGTGCTTCGTTTCATATAATGTTGCCAATAGATTGTGATAATACGTAAGTACCAAAATGGCTACTAAATAACGTTGATTATATACACAGTTTGGTTAATACATTATGAGTAATAACTAAAACACTATTGATATCTCCCTAATACACACATTTTGTACACATTGAAAAATCATATTGAAAGTACAAAAATCTTACCTTTTCTTGAAGAGAAATCTTGTGTGTTGATCAGTTAACAGTCACAAGATGGCTACTTTTAATCTTTAAATAAAATACACTATAACTACATTATCCCTTATTTACGTCTCTATTTACATTTTCATATCACTAAAAAGGCACTTCACAAAAAGCAAGAAACCGACAACACAAAACAATATCAACAAACTAAAGTATTATGCCGCCAATTCACCACGATTGCCAACTTTCACTTTCAAATGTCAATAGCTATGGTGATCAAGGGTATTTTGCAGGATTTGTTAGCCGGGAGCAGCTTGTGATTATCCTGGTGGTAAATGACGAGTGAATGAGAGTTATATTAACGTCGCCCTTTTAAGCTTTACCTCGTTATTTTATACTATGGTCAAGTGACAAGGACGACATCTGAGCTGGTACTCTCTCTCCTAACTTCCACACTAACAAGAGGACGTTTGCGCCTCGATAGATTTAACGTACAAGGCGGTCTTCAGCGATACTTTGTGGTAAATGGCATTAGATATACTATGTACGAAGAGCAGTGTTACACCAGACATGGCCAGTTATCCATATATCGTATGATGACAGATTGTGATAGGCGTATATAACTTTCAAGTGCACACGTACAGTTCTTCAGCCTTTGTCTTACCTGCACAAAAATGCGAATTTCCAAATCCATCCATTGTCATGCCTCCTTTCCATACCAGCGAGTGAGTGAGTGAAATTAACGTCACACTATTCAGCCACACGAGGGCTTTTGGAGACGGACCTCGACATCTTGAACCATAGTCAAGTGATGAAGCACCCCCTCTCCTAGCTTCCACACCAAACCAACGTGAGGATGTTTGAGCCCCGACATATTTAACTTGCATTGGCCCGGATCTTCAGCAGAATTAGGCTCAAACTCATGACACGCCAGCCAAAAGTCTGTTCCTTGACCACTTGGCAACCGCGATCTTCCCACATCAGCAAAGGGCTAACTTTACGAACCACACACTCGTAAGGAGGAATCGCTTCCTTTAATCTTCTTCCCCATGACCTTCCTGCCAACATGTCTATGTAACAGAAAACGAATTAATTTAACATAAGTTTATCTTTTGACTGCGATAGAATGAGTGAGTGAATAATATATTAACGTCGCATCATTTAGCTACACAAGGGCTTTTGGCGACGGACCTCGTAATTTTGAAACAAGGTCAAATGACGAAGACGACACTAAGATGGAACCCAGTGAGATAAGATTAGGCCTACGCAACACGACGTTCGAATTGATGCTGTGAGTGAGTGAGTGGATATTAACGTCGAACTATTCAGCTACACGAGGGCTTTACAAATTGATGCTGTGAGAAAAGGCTTTAGTCTCTTTTTGTAGTATGCGTAGCCGCATCTTTGAATATATCGATGCACACTTTGTTTCAGAAATGTATTTCCAAAGATTATCTTCGCCCATATTAAAAAGTGTATTAACTTTTAACCGAATGCCTTACCGGAACAAATATAACCAATCGTAGTGATACGTTTTATAATACTGGATATTGTACAAACTGTGCTTTTTAAAACTTGAGTTTCTGGTTATCTGCCAGTGGCAAACATCAATTTGGTATCGTTACACGATTACATTACGTGTACTAAGATCAATAATTAGACCCCGAGCAGAGCGCACTGATAACCAATGTGAATCACTTTGCCTTATGTGCAGTTTGCCAACTTTGACATCACTGCGTTAGAATTATGAGGAAGATGGCTGAAATAGTCTTGTTCTTCTTACCAACTGAGCTTCACTGAAACGCGTTGGGATTAAGAATGAATTTTTAACGTTCTTTTCGTTGTTACTTTTTTACATAGACACATCACCATGAATTTTTCAAAATAACGATACCATATGTAGTGGTTAGAACCCGCAACCGTCAGGTTCGTAGCCAAGAAACATATCCACTAGACAAAAGTGATCACCTCTCTCCGGAGGCTGTTACTGGCTTTTATTTAGATACCTCTGCAATACTCTCCCACCAGTGAGTCGGTGAACGATTTTTTTAATTATTAATTTATTTTATTTTTATTTATTTTTCTTGCGATAGAGAGAGAGAGAGATGGCGCTACGATAGTTCAAAAAATTGCATTTTCTTAATTCAATCAAGGGTCCGTCCGGGTTACCAATATAGTGGTTAGAACCGGCGACCTTCGGGTTCATAGCCTAGTAACATATCCACTAGACAAAAGGGATCACCTCAGTCCGGAGGCTGTTACTGGCTTTTATGTAGATACCGCTACATATATATTTATTAACTTCGCACTTAAAGCAACACGCGGACAGTCACGGGGATCCCTTCTCCTATTTCCACATCGCGTCAATAGGAGTAATTTGAGTCACTACAGTCTTAAAGTGTATCAGCTCCTCAACATGGCGTACCTTCAGAATCATCGTGACTTAAGACATCGCCAATCACGAGTTCGAGAGCATGGCCCCTTGGCTACCATAGTCTGTATTTAATTCAAAAGAAAAAAATTACAAAATAACAGATCGCAATGGCAATTTGATTTATTGTACATAGAACTATAAATTGCATATTTGTTCTTCCAAAGCTGATTTCAAATTTACTTCAGTGGCCTCGGTAGCCGAGTGGTATGGGTATCGGATTGTGGCTGGCTTTGTCACGAGTTCAAGCCCAGTACAACTAAAGACCCACCGTGTAGGGCAGCGATGTACGCTAAATCTGTCGAGAGCAGAAACGTCTTCCCGTTGGTGTGGTGTGGTAGTTAGGGGAGGGGGTGCCAGCTCAAGTGTCGTCCACGTCACTTGACCATGGTTCAAAATGACCTGGTCCGTCGCCAAAAGCCCTCGTGTAGCTGAACAGTGCGACGTTAATATTCACTCACTCACTCAAATTTATTTCAATACAAGAGAAAATTTACTGGAATCCAAAATAAATTTAATCATGATTGACCAACTTTATAACTTCTCAGAAACTACCATATCTTAAAATGTATTTGTGTATGATTATTTTTTGGAAGATCATGTATATTTACCTTGTTCTTCAGGAAAAATGGTTTCTTCTAATTTCTGCCCAAAAATTCATCATCTCCATCTCCGCTAATTTAGCTTTTGATGAATATTCAAGAAGTCTATTTGAGTTATTTTTTAAGTACTTTGAATCAATTAACATAAGGAATGTTTGTAATTTTTTGAAGTTACATAAATAATTACAAAGAACATTAATTGTTGAAAATAAATTGAGAAACAAAAGAATTAGATTGGATTTATGAACAGGAAAAAAAACACGAAATTTAATTTTCAATAGTTGAAAAAGAAGAGAGAAAAATAAATGAAGAAAAATACTATGAAAGAACCAGAGAGAACTAACTATACATAAAATAATTTTATTCTATAAACAACAAAGCATCTTCTTCAAACTTAAAAAACTTGAATCTCTTATTAATTCTAAATAAAATATGAAATCTGAAATAACAAGTACATAAAATATCATAGGTGGGAAAAACAAAGAACACATAAAAGCACCATTTCAAACTCTTGATTATGAGCATTAATGTCTTTCCTTTGTTTTGAAGTATAGTATTCCTCTAAAAAAAAACCCATTTTATAATAAAAGACTCAATTAAATTCAATCTTTTTTTTTAACTTTTAAGGTGTCCGACTACTTGCAACAACATTTTTTAAAAAAAATCGAGATTTTTTTGTGGTTTTTAGATTTATTCAGTACATTTTAAGAAAAATAGGCTAAAATTAAGAAGAGAAAAAGAAATTATTACAACTAAAATGGGTAAAAATTGACACAAAAAATTACATAAACAGGACCCGCTCTGTACAAATAGTAAATGAACAAATTCTCAATTTTTCAATTTTGATGCATTACTTTGCTATTCCTTTTTGAAGTGACCTTCAGGGTAAGAGATATTTTGATTTTTACAAAAACTGGAGCCCTTTATCTTAGTTATGTGAAATTGCTAGAAAAAACAGTGATTATATTCACATAAAGCATTGTAAATTCTGTAATAAAACGGTGATTGACAAATCTGAAGGTTAAAATACTTCTATTGTTATACAGAACATACACAAAAAATATCAGCAAATTCTTTTAAAAACTTTTGGGGCAATCGCTGTCCCCATTTGAGCTTTTTGAAAAAAACACATTTTGAGTAAAACGCATTTTAAAATTTGACATCTTGTGTAAAGTTACGGCATCAGCTTTTACTAAAACACTTGTAGTTTTTGTTCTAATGAATGTAAAATAAAAAAAACTTGGTATTAAAATGATCTATAAAATAAAATCATAAAAAAAATTATCATTTTTTAAAAAAAATCATGATTTGGGGTAGTCGGATACCTTAAACAAAAAGAGTTATCATGAGGTCAATAAAAAATATTATATATAATTAAAAAGAATTTAACAATATATATATTTTTATATCTCATAACATTAATAAATCAAAACTTGTACAAAGCAAATGGAAAATACATACTGTAATAATACATGTAAAAGACATTTTATAAAGCACATATGTCAATAACATGTGTGTGTGGCTAGACAGTAGAAAATTATCAAGATAGAAAAAAGATATTTTCCATAAGATATTCATGCTGTAGAATAACAGTGGTGCTTCCAGTAAAGTTAACAGTGCACAAAAGTGTATTTACAGGATACAATCTAAAAAAATTACCAAGTCACACAATTCTACAGCATAATTAGTATGCTTTATAAAAGTACACAACACATGCTACTTCAAAGTACCACTTTCCTTCAATAAACTTAAAGTTATCATATCTTTCCATTTGCACTTTATAAGCGATTACAAATAAATCGATTTTTTACCAACATTATTCCCAAAACAGTTTGAAAATTTATTTTTGTAAATTATTCAGAACCATTAAATATATAATAAAAAATGAAACATAAAACAGGATTGCATAAAGAAAATTAAATGCATATTGTATAATATAATTTTTTTTTTTGGTAACCTAAAATTCTCGAGCAAATGCTTGTTAATTTTACACAAAGCACAACTAAAATATTACATAATATCACATGTTATATTTTAATAACCATATGTGAATATAAAATAATTATATTTTTCAAAAACCAGCTTTCTCAAAAGTATCACATATATACACTAATACATATAGAGAGAGAATTCACAGCTCTTATACATTCAAGAAAACACATTCAAAATATCTTTCAGAATATAATATTTCTACATAGTTTTTATAATTTCATTCTATTATTTAAACATGATCCATAATCTTTCAATATTATTGCTATAATAAATTTCTAGATTGTCCTATTTGCAAACTGGTATGAGTTTGTTATTTACTAAATCACATGTGTTAATTAAGCAGAAATTTTTAAAGATTTTCTGCTTCGTAACATGTAGATAAAGCTCAATATATTTGAAAAAACATTTATAAGCAAACAACTGTATTACACAAAGTACATCTACAAAAATTCATTTAGTGCATAAAAAAAGGAGTGAACCTTCTTATCTTTCAAAATTACAAATACTTTGGTCATCAGATATCAGAAACACATTCACTTAAATCAGGGGAGGGCAAATCAGCTCGTGGGCCACATGCGGCTCCAAAGAGTTTTTTTGTGGTTCGACAGCCAGAAAACCAAATTGACAGAAAATGTTCTCCAAATTTTGATCAACATATATTCCTGAGCAGTTTTTCTTGCATGAAGATCAACAAGAATAAATATAAATACAAGTTGGCAGACATTAATTTGCACACTATGATTAGAATTTCAACAATCTCATTCCTTATTTCAAAATAATTGTGAAAAGGTGTGATAGGGTACATTTCTCGTCAAACTGATTCTGATATTAAAGGTGCTTGCAGCTACGATATGAAATTAGCCCATTAAATTGAATTAAACCAATACTATTTTATTTATTAATTTTTATGGTACAATTTACACCTTTTCTGAGATGCAAAGTTAATTAATGAATGCAATCATTTTAAAAAGGCGCAGTCCTCCAGAATCAACAGCTTCTACAATGTGACCTACGAGCCAAAACAATTGTGCACACCCCTAATTTAGATGCTTATGAATTTTTTTTTATCAAAAACTGCCTCATTTACATAACATTACAGATAATAGAATGTATCAGTTACATTTATTTAGTAGTTTAAAAAATGATTAAAGGACAAATATATTCACAATATACTTATGAAACACGAGTTTGTATTGGACAAAAATATCCAAAATATGCAAAACATTTATTTTACTAAATACTGTCATCTTAAATTCGTTGATAAAGTTGAAAAACTTTAAATTGTATGCAATGCACACATCACAATAATACAATGAAACATCAAGAGTATAAGTATTGCATTAAGTTGAGATGAAAGTTTTCATGAAGAGGTTTACTCTGATTATATTTACACAAAACACACTTATAGAAAAGTTAGTAATCAATAAATATGGGACAAAGAGTGATAGTAATGTAAAAATATGATTACATCTGTTTGTTTCAATTTTTACAAAATCAGTTATGTTTATAATGCTTTATATATTTTGTAAAGATTTTCTCATTATTAATACATACATATTGCACTATTACAAGTAAAAAAATAATAAATTAATGAGAAATAGCTCTTTCAAAATAGTTTTTGGTTTTATTTTATATTAGTTAAATCAATAATGATTAACATATGAAAATCATATCAAGAAACACAAAATATTTAGAACCTTAAAAAATATTAAGAAAATTTTTTCAGGAATCATGAATCATTAAAGGTAGAAATTTAATATTTCAACGAAAACTTTTTTTTAAGTCCACATGATTAAAATCTCTTTATTTACGCAAACTAAATTTAGTTTCAATAGTTACGAAATGCCTTTTTGCTATAAATAATTAAAGTAAAAGTAATTTTTAATTATATATGGCCAATTTTACAATGCTAAGGTTATATAAGAAATTTTACAAATTTTTAATTGATTAGTGCATATAAATTAAAAACAATATTTTAAAGAAACTATTTTGCAATGAAAACAGTTTTCTCAAAAATATCAATTTGTTATAAATCAAAAATAATATATCTATATAATCTATTTTTTTATAATTTATTTTGTATTAACTCAATAATAATATAAACTTACTTAACAAACAATGTTTATTGGTTTTTAATGCTGATATATTAAGAGCTTTCAGAAATTTAAAAAATAAAAATAATAATATTTCGGAACTTAAAGCTGGTGAAAAGTTTTTTTTTAATAAATTGTCTTTTTTTGGACCACATCTTTTTTATACCTTTTCTGTATCCCTTTCATTTTAATCATCATCATCATCATCAAAGGGCAGGTATAAGTTATTGCTTAATTGAATAAATGTTTGATTGCAGCTCACTGATTTAACAAATTATGACTAGTTTTATATTCTTTTCTAATTAAATGTATTTGAATGCACTAAGTTCGTTTTATTATAAAGCTTTGCCTTTATGGTATTCTGCCACTACACTGTGCAATTAAGATTTTACGATATTATGCACGTAATTCTAATCGGCAAATATTCATTATGCATTAAAGAATCAGTTAATCAAATTATTAACACATAGTGTGAAACTGTACAGTTATACAAAACAAAAACATAATTCCTAAAACGAAAAACAGAAGAATTGAAAACAACTCTATAAACCACTTCAGACCAGCTGAATATGTAGAATAACTTTGAAAGACACCTTTTAAATTATATAAACATTAATAAAATATATACATTTTTTCAAATACTTCAGGAACAATCCTTTCCTGTGGAGCCACTGTACATTCTGTCTATATTTTCTCTCAGCAACAAGACATGCTCTGAAATTAAAATTTCAATGCATTCGTAAAAATATTTCAAAAGATATGATAAATTTTAATTAAAAAAATAATAACATATCAAAACTATATATCAGAATTAAATTAAAAAAATGATACATTTATTAAAATGCATTAAGCATAATACCAAATATCATATAAATTACAGAAATTTATATAAAGCTTTACCTTTTGATAAGCTTGCAATAGTACATTGCTTACGTAGAAATTCCATTGCAAACTGCTTGCTAAGTCCAAATGCATACATATTGTATGTAAAAGTTCTGTAAATAAAATTTTGAAATATAGTTTTTTCCTCAGAAATTTAATAAAAGTTTTTTTTGTTTGTAAGAAAGATTGCAATAGCTCAGTAGTTTTCACAAAATATTAGAAACTCAAGAAATGTACACACTAAGACTAGTGAACCATATTTTGTTTATTACTCTCTGTCCTATTTGACTGAAGTACTAAAAGTGCTGGAGGGCACTTGTGTTCATATATATGTACAATGAACAAAGAAAAGATTCCAATTTGGAATATAAAATTAGTAAAAAAAAAATTTATAATTCTCAGATTATTTAATTAATAGTAATAATTAAAGTACATTCATAAAATATCAAATGATAGTTTAAGATTATTAACTTCATTTAAAAGAATTTTCTCTCTATTTACTTATACACAAAATAATAAAATTAGCAGTTTATACATGTAAAGCAAGCAGTTTTAAAATTTTATTCTTAAATGCCATAAGGCAATAACACATGTCTTACTTAGAGAGATTATAAAAATCAATTTAGATGCTGATAATTAGAGTGAATATAAATCCTAACTGATTTCATACAGAAATACCACAATCATTCAATGCAAGCAATTTATTGATACAAAATTTCTTTAAAATGCAATTAAATATGGTTCCACTGGCTCCTCCATGCTTCTGAATTTAAACTTATATTATTCTGTTTATTTATACATAAATAATGTTAGCCGTGATCAGAATAAATGGTTGAATATACTTCCTGTTATAATGAAAACAAATATTTTTTTTAAGTTTCATACACTTCAAGAATTAGATTTTCACACATAAAACAATCTTTTTCTTAATTTTTTTTTTTTTTAAGTTGTTATGTTCTATTGTACATTTTTTCTTTAAATTTTAAATGCCATAACGTTTTGAAATTTGTTCACATAAACATATTTAGAATGAGAACAAAAAGAAAAATAAATATTAAATTCTTAACATAAAATTAAATAAATTTAATTTAAAACATACACAATTTTATTTATTCAGAACAACAAAACTAAAAAGCTACTGTTAATAAAAATATATGTAAATATGTTTATTAAAAGGTATTTGAAATTTGAAAAAACTGTATAGAAACACTTCATACAGAATGCAAATTATAAAAAAAAAATTAATTAAAAATAGACCTACCCTAATTGGCCAAAGAAAATATTTTCTTGAAATTTCTTTTCATCTCTTAAATCTTCAGCACTATACTGACCAAGATCATCCCTGTAAAAGAAAAAGGAAAACTCAATTCTTTAAAACTGAACTTTCTTCAATATACATATCACAATTTAACAAATGCTTATTACTCTATAATTTTTTAACATAATTTTTCAATATAATAACATACAGAAAAATAACCATTACATATAACTTTAAAAAAAAGTTACCTAGTTGGAATCTGTCTGTTGGCTCTTTCACACTGTACTGCATCAAAGAAAGCAGCATTCCAAAATCTCACAGATCTCCAAATAGGTTGATCTTTCAAATAACTAAATAAATATTCCCTGCAAGAAGGTCGTCCTTCCCGAAGACCTATTAAGCAATTATGATATAAATTAAATATATAAAAATCAAAGCAAGTTAATTTTAACATGACATTTATACACTGCATATAAAACAGTTAGTTTCATACGAATATTCTCTTTTAGTTATTTTTAAATACTAATTCATTACAAAATTGCCATAATGAATAAGAACAATATTTCACCATAACTAACTTTTCTGATCATAATATACTAGTTTCAAAATTAAATGTAAAGAGAGCCTTTTATGTATATTGTGTTTGTGCATCGTGTTCACTCTCAAATTTTGGGAGAGAGCAAGAAAAGTGGATTGCAGGTACTGGAATGAGTTCAGATGTGCAACACAGAGATTCAAGATTCAGACTTCTCTTCACACATATGTGGAACTCTTCTTACGAAGAAATACCAACTACCGCTACTAAGGACCCACCGTGCTCCTATAAAGTACTACTTTATAGTCACACCTGCCCTTCCATCTGAATGGCTCGACCTAATTAACTTAACATCTAATAAGGCCGAGGCCATTACCGACGAGCTAAAATTTTGCGCTTTGGAAACCATCGAACAAAGATATCCCGCGAATGAGAGGCTCCATGTCTATACTGATGGTTCATACCTATTAGGAACAAACGGAGCCGGTAACGGGATGGTTCAGCCGGCTGTTGGAAAACTCAATGGCTGTGGGGAGGGAAAGCCACCAATTACGATGGTGAGGTCCCAGCTGTCTATGCAGCTACAACACAATTACTAGCTGCTGGTCTAGCTCCTGCAAAAGTTGTCTTCTGCATCCGACTCCCAAGCTGCAATTTCACCCTTAAGAAGTAACGCACCAAGTGACTACCTTAACACAACTCAGTGCCGAAATAAAGTTGCGGAGCTCATTTTATATGGCTGAACAGTGGCCTTATAGTGGGTCCAAAGTCATGTTGAGATCCCCTGCAATGAGAGCGCTGACTAAAAAGTCAAGCAGGAAGCAGAGTCGCCTCAACCGGAAGTCCCTTTGACCCTCAGAAGAGGAAAGAGTATTATATCCACATACATTTACAAATGTACTGCCTTGAACCAAAAAAAACCCAAGAACCTTGGAGAAGCCATGGGAAACCCTGGCCATTGTGGATCCTATCCCGAGGCACCTGGAAAGAGCCGAGGCTGTTGCCCGCTTTTGCCTAACCACCGGTCATGACTTTTGGGAGTATACCTCCACTGGCTTGGCTTGGCTCCTGACGAGGCCTTTTCACTCAGCGGTCCTGCCTGGGTGGATGACGACCACCTGCTCCAATGCACTGGACTCGATGCATACCCGACTGAAGACGTCGTCAGTCGGTACTGGGAAGCTTGGTGTCAAATGGCCAAGAAGCCAAGTACAGGCGTTGAATAAATAAATAATAATGTTTATAAATTTATTATTATTCTATGGTTTACATGAATTAAAATAAGATTGTTTCTAAAAGTCAACGAACAAAAACTTGAAACATAAAAATACTATTTCCATTGTTTTAATTAATGACAAACCACATGGTCCATCCAATACAATTTTAATTTCAATGAACAGCAACATTAAAATATATTTAGTAGAGAAAGATATTTAAATTTAAAAACACATCAATTATACAATGCAATAAAAGTTAAAAAAATTACCTTGAGAGAGAGAGAAATGATTTTATATAAATACATATATATATATATATTAATTTAAGACTATAAAGTAGTGGTGTACACAGATCTCTCATGTGTAAGAGGGGTAAAATTAAAAAAAAAAAAAAAAAAAACAGATTGATGAAAGCACTAAAGCGTAATCCCTATTGTGAAAATTAAAAATTTGTTGGTCTATGGTTGAACTTCTCTTTTCTTATGTATGCCATTGATACAGAACGACATGAAACTAGAAAACAATCTTATTATTACTACTCAAGCATAATACATATTTCCTCAAAATAAACAATTCACACACACACAATGTCTTTTTTCCAAGTTAAAGATTTTTTTTTAATAAATAAATTACCTATTTTGTATAGAAATAACACTAAATTGAAATTCGAGCCGTAAATATCTATACAATAAAGTAACTACTTTAAATAGATTTTTATAAATTTCTCGCCGTTCTTTCCAATTTGATAGAATAAAACCCGATAAAGTAATTATGAAGCATGGGGAACAAGATTATATATTACAAATCTTACAATATTACTACTAAAACTTTCTTCTTAGTAACTTCAGATAATGAACTAATAGAAACGAAGATTAATGATTGTTTTAACTTTATGATCAAAGATTTCCGGAAGACCTAGTAACCAGACGGTAATCGCGGTCTAGTCACGAATTGGAGACAAAATTCCATCGAAGATTATCTCGCGGAATAATGGATAGATGTGGTGTATATCCATATTTTACAAAATCTTCACGAGACATGATACAGGAGTTTGGAAAGAGTGCTTAAGTATTATAACAAATGTGCGTGAATGTTAAAGCAGCCGACGATGAACAAATGACTACACAAAGACAAATCGACATATATACACAAAGAAATTTTATAACAGATTATTTAAAGTACGTATGCTGTTCAATAAGTAATAAGACTAATTTTACTGCCGCAAAACCACTCATCGGAATGTTAATTCCTGTGGCATAAGAAAAGTTTGCTGTCTGTATTAACAAAAGCTACAAACATATGGCGTGTACAGACTCGTATTCTTGAGTATCACGTGCTCGAACTAAAGCAGCGCCTACGAGACGCGGCCAGTTGTCGAAATAGAAACAAAAATCTGCAGAAATCAGCATTGGAGACCTTTGATATGATACGATATGCTTAAAGACTGGAACAAGAAGATAATATCTTAAAACGCTTTATCACAGCAGACGAAGCTTGGTTGTATTACTATGATCCAACCATAAAACAACAAAGCAGTGAATGAAAACATCCATCATCACCTACTCCCAAGAAAGCAAACACTGTGAAATCGGCTGGTAGAGTTATGGCCATATTTTTTTTTATTATGAAGGAATTGTGTATCAACACACTGTCGAACCTGGTACTACCGAAAGCGACTCGTACTACACGAATGTCCTGCGAACAATGGTACAGCACGTTAAAAGGAAACGTCCATTGCTTCGAAATGGCTTCCTATTGCACCATGACAATGCCCGACCACATATTGCTCGTTGCGTGGTGTATGTTTCACAGCAGAACAACGTAGAGCTTTTACCACACCCTCCTGATCTCACTCCAAGCGATTTCTGGCTGTTTCCTCAACTTAAGAAACCATTAGGAGGTAAACGTTTTGCAAGCAACAAAGCATGTGTAAACGCTGCATAGGCGGTTTTGAAACAGCTCTCACAAAACGGACTTTTACATGTTTTTAAGAAGTGGACAGAGCTTTGGGATAAATGCATTAAGTGCCACCGAAGTTATTTTGAAAAAACACATGTAAATGATGACAATTAAAGGTAACCTTTTTCTTTAATATAATTTTAGTCTCACTACTTATTCAACAGCCCTCGTAGTTGAAAAAGCACTCGTTCTAAACAAGCTTTACAGCGCTCCAGAAACTCCCTAGAACAGTTCCACAAGTAGGAACTCATACAGATAAGATCTCTGTCTTGTCACAGACAACTATTTATTATTTGTTTATTTATCCAACGCCCGTGTGCTTGGCTTCTTGATCATTTGACGCCTCCCAGCACCGACTGACGATGTCATCAGCCGGGTATTTAGCGAGTCTAGTGTATTGGGGCAGGTGGTCGCCATCCTTTCTGGCATGGCCGCAGAGTGAGCAGGCCTCGTTAGCAGCCACCCCAAGCCAGTGGAGGTATACTCCCAAAAAGTCATGTCCAGTAGTTAGGCGAAAGCGGGCAACAGCCTCGGTTCTCTCCAGGTGCCTCGGGATTGAGCCCACAGTGGCCAATTTCCCATGGCTTTCCAAAACTCTTCGTTTTTTGGGTCATGGCAGTATATTTTTCAATGTGTGTGAAGATGATGTTCTTTGCTCTTTTGAGGGTCAAGATAACGGCGATCACTGTTACACATTTAGCACCACCCAGGGAGCAGCACGTGTAGCTTGAGGAATGCCACAGACGCGCGTAACTTTGCTCCCAGGCAAAGCACAAACAGATTCTATCTCGTCTCACTCGATCGTCGCCTCAAATGTTCCTTATATAGCCTCATGGAAGTTTCAAGAATGATCCTTCCCAGAGACTTTTCATGGGTTCCTTGGCGATATCACTTTCGCCAAATTTGTCCCTAAGGGCAATAAATTTACCAATCTGGTAAACTTGGTCACATTTTTTGGGGGATTGCCATAATCTTATTTTTCAAGTTCACACAGGATGGCGCACTTTCCCAGTAAAACTCAATTTTCCCATAAGCAGTACAACGTTACAGAGAAAATAGCATACGTGGCGTGTTTCAGAATTGCCCTCTTCAATTCATAGTGGCTCATTTCCAATAACTCGTTCCGCTTTTAGCGCAACATCAATTAAATCAACCCAATGACAACAAATATTCGAGATCAAGGAATACAGCATTATACCGAGTCTCTAGATGTAAAACATGAATTATTATTAATATTATTAAAATATTTTAAGCTTGGCGTTAAAGAGAGATATCAATTTTCTTTCGTGTTTGGTGCAATAAACAATATGTGTGTGTTGTACCTTTTCAGATAATTAAGAACTACAGAACGGTAGAAGGGAGGAGGACTGAAAAAGTAATTTCCTCTCACATGATGGGATATTTATTCCTAATAGTTTATGTGTGGAAATACCCGATAAACTTTTAACATTGCGATAAAAATCAATTTACGTTTTTACCGATTATGGTCTTTCCAAGCTCCGCCTATGTCTTATAATAATCCATTAATAATTGTCTAGTAATGATTCCATCATTTTCACATAATGTTAAAAAATAGGATCCCAAATTAAAGCACTTTTTACGATTTAAAAAAAACTACCACTGGGATATGAATATTATACTCTTATTTCGCAATTTTTAGGTACTAGTAAATTATATCCTCTAATTGTGCCAGTTATGCATGAATCATAAGTGCCAATCCATTTTTTTCTGATGTAAAATGCGTTCCATATTTCGCTTCCTATTTTGTAATGTTCAATGAGTTACAAACTTTTCGTTTCCAAGCGGGGGGAAAAATGCATGTTTATGGAATGTTTTTAAATTTCAAGAATGCTATGCGAGAAACAAGAGTTGGCAATACAAAAAATTTTACGAGTTTATAAGTAATCTGAAACGATTTTCTACCTGAAAATATGTATTTTAAGTTCAAATCGAGCTCTTTGATTATTAGCAGGTTTGGCCACGTGTACTTTCAATTTTTATTTGGTATAAAAAAATGTTTCGAGCAGACACGTAGGACAAGCAAATTAATAAAATATGAATAGTTTTGTATATAACGTATATTTTCGAATGTAAGCCGATCCGTGTATAACCCGAGAGTACGTTTTTCTTCAAAAAATCACCCAAACTCCGAAACTTGCACATAAAGTAGAGTTGGTGGTGGGGAGATACCTGTAATTTTCAAATATGACGCCATGAAGGCGGAAATATTGCCGAGCAGCTAAAACGTGTGGAATATTTTCCTTTCTAACAGGCATAAACAGGCTAACGATAATAGTTTTATTTCTGTTAACCCTATCTAAAGCTCTAAAACATTTTTGTTTTCCCATTCATTTTTCCTTGTGTGACGTTTAAGAAAAATAATGGTAGCGTGATATTTATTAATTTAAATATTTGGTTTATTTACGTCACAGCTACTAATTAAAGTATAAACACCGAAGTTATTAAAAAGATTGGTTAGTTCATTAGAATCCAAATTCTGTTGCTTGTGAGGGAGGAGATTCCATTTGTTCTGTTCGAAGTTTTCCAACGCACTTCTCTCTGCCCTTTCTTGGGTCTCGGTATGGTAGTGGTCGGCCTCTTTATCCTAGAGTTACATCCGGCTCGTGGACGGAGTAGGGGGTTGCTCACGGCGTCAAAGGTTGCCGGGGCGATGACCAAAGACAAGACCTCGCAATATTTTAAGGATGTATGTGTGCATAGGAACACGGTGATCCTATCCACAAAAAGAAGCCGACTTTTCAGCTGCGCGATGGGAGAACGTTACAATTTGTACACTAAATGTGTAAATCATACTTTCTGCGACTTTTTGTTTGTTTGAAAAATGAGTGGGAAGAGAAACTCGCATACAACACCTGATCGTCGACTTATGTTTCATGCCCTGGAGGAAAAAACTCGCTGCATGATTATAATATGCATTTTGACATCTCAATGAATAAATGTGAATTCTATCAACACTATTCGGTAACTCGGATCCTGACATCGAAGGATTTACGAGATTTTTGTTTTGTTTTGTTGTTTTTTAGAATAAGTGTTCCATTCAAGACATCCAAAAAGCAAAATGATTAAAATCGCTTGCACGTGGCTAGCGTAAAATGTTTAAGAAACCAGTTTCTTCTGAGGCAAGTGATTTTTAAACAGACTCTCTTACCTTAAATTTAAAGATCTCATCGAATAATTCAAGGGAAATAAGATTTAATCTTAACACTAGAACATCCGTTTATGTCAATTAGACATTGGAGCCTGTTTGCTTTGTTCTCCTTTCCGCCTTTCTGCAGGGAATTTGAAAATTTTTCGTGACTTTTAATCACTTTCCCTGGTGATTACACAGAAAAGGTTTTATAGTTCTAGGTTAATTAGGAGTGATTTTATAAAATATACCTAGAACGTCCGCTGGTGTCATTTTGACACCAAGGCAATTTACTATAAAAAGCTGTTGTTCAACAAAATATAATTCACTAAGTACACACTATTAGTAAAACAAACTTCCCAAGTCCTATCGCACATATTTTTCCCCCTTGAATGCAGTGTTATTGAGTTCAAAGTGGAAATGAATCAATTATACCAAAATTGTTGTGCCTAAGTGTTTCGTTACATAGTATTTGCTTATCTGCTCATAAAAAAAATAATAAAAATTAAAAAATTAATTTGAATTTCGAATTTAGTGCAGAGCAAACACCCTGAAACGATGGATCTTACAAAGGTATAAGCCCTGATGAAATTGCCAATTTGTTGGGAGAGCTTTCAGAGAATGAGAGAGAGAGAGAGAATCGGCTCTAATTTAGATTCTGATGAAGACATAAGATTGAATGAAAGTGATTGCGAAGAATCTGAAGAAAATGCAGATATAATTGATAACATTCCAGTAAATCCTGATATATATGTCGCTAGGGATGAAACAGAATGGATACCACATAATAGTAATGTTCCTAGCAGATTTGCGACTCGAAATGTTTTGCGACAAAGCGGTGGTCCAACAAGCTTCGTGAAGCATAGTGTCAACGTCAGTTTTTTTATGATATAATGGGTCATAATGTATACAAATTACAGGAAATAATATTAAAAAATCTTACAACTAAATCATACTGAACAACAGTCCTGCAATTATTTAGTTAAAACGATTACTTTATATATTTTACATAGCGGTGTCGAAACGAAACTGGTGTAAAGGTTTGGCATATAGCGCACTTGGAGGCTTGACACATAGCGCACGATAGATTAGAAAGAGGGCACTGCTGTGGACTGTTTTGGCCATTGAGCGGGAAGGAGAGGGGCCCTCGAAAGTGAAAATGAAGGAAGATGCCTGTAGTTCCCTATGCAATTTATAATTGTAAATAGAGTTGTAAATATAGTGATGTGCTTTGAAGAAAAATGATAAAAACGGTAAATCCAGTACATTGATATTTAATTCAACTACATGACGATACAACACCGGTGGACGTTTAAGGGTAATCGAAATCCCGGACGTTCTAAGAGTTAAACTATTAAAATTTTTTTTAAGTTGAAATAAAATAAAATAAAACATCACTGCGTACATATATATTACACATTCAACAACTTATTTTAATCATCAAAATAAAAAGAAAGAAGATTCGAGATGAAAGTTTTGTTTTTAACAAAAATATACACATTGACAGATAAGATAAATAGAAAAATAAAGTCATCAGAAAAGAACATCACGCGACAAACGAAAATTTGAGAAAAAAAGAAAAAGAAGAAAGAAAGAAGATAAGATAATTGTGAAGCTACAGAACAGAAGCATTTAATTCACGTGTTTTTATCATTACTAAAGATAAAACCGCATAAGAAAGTTTATTATAAAAGTTGTCTCTGGGAATAAAAGCAGATTCAAAATGATATTCCTAATTTCTATTTTTAAAAAAAATTCTTTATGATAATTCTAGCAACTGATAATGGCAATTTCCAATTAAATAGTAACGGAAGTGACGTAGAAAAGATGAAAGTGAAATCTGATTAATTTTAAATCAGATATTCTCTTCGAGGAATTCAAATAACACATTCTAGAAAAATCAAAGCACTTTTAGTGTTATTCAAATTAATAATTTAAACGAAAAATCAGCTTAAAAATAAACTAAAAAACGAACATTAAAAAAGATACGATTTCATTCCATAAATACTCCAATACATTTGACTAAATTAGGGACATAAGAAGCTTATTATTTTCTAATTAATTCAAGAAATAAAACCAATGGCTTTGTAAATTGGGTAACATAAGCAAATAAAGTTTTTTATCAAATCTAAAAACGTTAACAATTGCCGCGATTCATAGTGGAAAACCGTTTTTGCGCATGTTCAAAGGGAATAATTTTGTTTGCGCATGCACGAAAATAATAACCTTTATATAAGTTTGGCGACGTTTTTTAAACTGTCAAAATTGGTCGACGGTCAATACGTAAGTACCCTTTCTTCTCATAATTTCATTGTTAACCACTATGAGAAATATAAACAAATAAATGTTTAACTGAAAAGGAATTCGTGGTTTGAACTCTCATTTAAAAACAATATTTTGTTGCATTGGTATTAATTGAATTCTAAAAGGAAACTTTTAGATACTTATAACAATTTGTATAGCTATATATAAACTTACTCTCATGATAAAATGTAAAACACATATTCATAACAGACTTAGCTGGTGAGAAATCATCCGCTTCGGCACATTCAAACAACACAATAGCAAAATATTGCACGAGACTATAAAATGTTGATTCTTTCACTTGTTTATTATGGACCCTCTGGAAGTAAAAAATAGTGCATAAATACAACAGTATTGAAAGACATACGTAATAACAATGTAAAGCAGATAAGAACAACTGAAGACTAACCTGCCCATTGACACAACGAGCAAACCACAATCGTCCGATTTCATATCGACAAAGCTCCCCGAATTTTGCCTTTTCTTCAAAGGTAATTGAGGAACTATAGAAATAGATAACAACCAAAGAGATTAGGACCACAAATGTTAAAGCACATATGTACAGGGACGTCTCAAGGCATGGACCAAATGGGCCCTGACCCAGGACCTCAGTCACAATGGGGCCTCGTAGTGGCATAACGTACACCCCCGCGTTGCGGGGAGCCCAAAAGAATGACTGCCGCCAAGCACGTACGCTTTGTAAGATCTTGCTAGGGGCACAAAACCTGACTTTGCAAGGGGGGGGGGCCTAGTATCCTTGTCCTCCGTTACGCAATTGGGGCCTCGTTTCCTTTTCGACTCAGCCTTAATAAGATAATGATTCGAATAATTTCAACGGTCAGATGTTTCTTACGGTTGTATTCTCCAGAAAACTGGGAATTTCGGATGTACACTGGTCACATGTACACTGGTTACATGTGATGACGTCGTCCATGCACAGGCCTAAGACTATCACCATACACCATCATTACTCCTTCAGTCAAAAGGTGGCAGTCGGTCGAACCGGCTTAGGCGATTGCAAGTCATGCACATTTATTTGTTTTGGGTTATTGTTTATACGAGTATTTGACAACGTATGCTATGTACTATCCCTACTTTTAAAGGTCATGTGGGGCCTACATTTGTGTAAGGGCTCAGGGCCTCAAGAAGTCTTAAGACGTCCCTTCATATGTAAATATGATTTGAAATATATAATAGTAAATTACCTGTCGAAAAATATCTTCTTCACAAAATGTTTCATGAACTCCATTGCTTCCATAGTAATATCATCAGGTTGACTATCATTACTAGGACTAGATGCCCAGGAATGCAAAGAACTTCCTGATCCAGATCTTCCGAAGCCGAATCCACGACCTTCTGGTATAGATTCGGCATCGGAAGAATCCAAAGAAGTACTCTGGCCGCATGGATCGGATTCACTGCCAATACCAAGAGATTCGGTGTGACGGAAGACGTAGAAAGGATCATTTCTGGATGATCTGTAGTCTGTACCACTAGCGGACAGACTACTGCAGTTTCCTAAGCTTTGACCACTGTCTACTGTATCTAACGATTCCTGGGAATGGGAATGATCTTTCCAAGGTTTCGTTTTCACATCGAAGGGATTGATTTCTGGCTGACCATACACAGATCGGTCTTTATGCCTAGTGCTTCTTCGTTTAGAATATCGGTGCCTAGCTATTTGCTCAGTTTTTGTCACAGGTAAGCTTATTCGACGGACGTCTACTTGAGAGCTACTGTTCGATAATTCATTAGCCGCGGAGTTTTTGCGTGAAGTTTCATCACTTTTGGACGATGAATCAGAGTCCAAAGCATCTAAACTTAAGCTCAAAGCTGCTTCCAACTTAGAAGATAAATCAGTCAGCAGACCCTGATTTGATTGTATGACAGAACTGAAAAAGCCCTGGCCTTTTTCGTTTGTCCATTGCTTGTCTTCACTTCCCGAGCTGAAGAGAGTTTTTTTACTGAATGGTTTGTGATTGCTGAAAACTGATGACAAAAATGATTGAGGTTTCTTGGGCGAAGTTTCTTGCTGGCTTTCGGGTGATAACTGTGATTGTTTGGTTTCCGAGGAAGACATGCTTACCTGTAAGGATAATTAGTCACAGTTAATATAAAAAAATTGAGAAACATAAATTTGACAAATAATTAAAAATATAATGCTTATCTAATTTTTAAATAAAATATTTGATATTTAATTTAATATTTAAAAATTACCGAAAAAATGTAATGTCCATTACATTTAAACGAAATTTCATCACTTTCTGAAGCAAAAATAAATAAAGACGTTTTTTTTAGCTCTATATAAACTCTTCTCACCATTCGCTTATCTTTCTAATTCCATTTCCCAATCCATAACAATTTCCATCCCGAAATATACAACAAATTCCTTTATCAATTATTCTAAACACAGATTTCTAGACACTTTAATAAGACGCAGCAGTGTCTTGGAATTTATGCCGTCACAGGAACCCAACTTTTAAAGGCTACTATTCCAGAAGGTATATGAGAACGGTCTGTTTGCATCCCGCTACTTAGAACCCATTTAGCATGTGTGCATAACATTGGTATCGATTATCGATGCCTCAATAGCTTAATTATCGATGAACCTCAATATGAATGGAGTCGGGGATTTACTATGTCCCCCAACATTTGATAAAAGACCTATTTGGGCACCATCATATTGGACGAAATTGGGATCATACGTACGAAAAGGCCTCCATATTTTTGAGAGTAGCCCTAGCACTGTTGTCATTGGGATGAAATGTTGGTGCCTTATATTTACCTATTTTGGGGTGCAGATTTGTAATGGATTACGGCGCTTATCCTTTTATAGACTATGCATTGCTTTTAAGAGAAGATATTCACCCGATGGATTGGCCAGCCAAGTCACTCGACCTTAACCGAGTACAATATACAAAGGCTTTTAGAAAGACGCTTGTAACTCACTTAACCCCTCCCAGAACTATTCAAGACTTAACATAAAATGTTGAATTTCTATAGTGAAAGTTGTATAACTGTAAGAGAGGGCCAAATTCCTAATCAACACAATAACTTTATATTTAGATTTTTACTGCGCTGACGAACCGTACATCTGCATGTCTATCATTTGCCGCTTGATTGTTCCAGTTTTCAAGATGTGATTGTAATTAAAATTCCAACATCTTCGGCTTTTAATTATTTTTTTTTCATTTATCTTTTCCAATGTGCGAGGAGTTCCGCAAGTGATATCCAAGGGATATAATTCAAAAGATCTCTAGAGGGGGTGGAGGGGGTCTATCTACTTCATTTACAGTGATTCCATTATATGAAGCGATATAAATAAGTATTATAGATTTATCATCATCAACAATATTCATGACATGACATTCCATTCCGTCCCATATGAATTTGAAATATAATGACAATGCTGATGACCTTGCAAAGGGTGGTACTTCGATGACTCAGGTCAATGAGGAACCTCTGACGTATCTTGAACTATACTCGAAATGTATCCATAAACATCTGGAAACAACCGCCACCGCATCCGTGGTATTTTAGTCAGTGCCCTGGAGCGTCAATCAGTTTTAAAGGAGACAGGAGAGATCAAACTACTTTTGCTCGACTATCTACTAAAAGTTTAAAGCTCCTCAGATTCTCCCATGGCGCCAAGACTTTTCCAATTTGCACCAAGTGTAAAGATGCAGAGATTATACCGCAACATTTACTAGAGTGCATTGACTTGCTACGGGAAGGTCCTTTTAAGAGGCCCATTTTAATTTTAGATTTTTTAAGGGCGAACAAATTCATGGATCTGGTCTGATTCAGACCAGAGGAACAAGAAAGAAGATGGCACGACAGCCCAGGATGAGCTAAGACCTTCTGAATCAGACGTTTCAAACCTCCTCTCTAGAGGCAGCCAAATCCTCCAATTTCTTAATGCAGTTGAAATGGCTGTAGTTTCGATAATAAAAATTAAATTAAAAGTTATTTGTAAAAAAAAAAAAATTCACAGATTATGCACATTTCATTATGGGCATTTTTCTTTGGGATGAGAATTTAAATTGATGCTTTATATTTGTTGTTTTAAAACCAGTTGTTGCAATAAGCATACTATAAAGTAGTTTTATTTGAGTGTAACCATTAAACATATTTTTCATTACGGTATTTGCGAAAAACTCTTTACATTGAAAAGGCAGAGTACCTGGGCAAAGCATGAAAAAAAAATCAATTTTATAATTTTCAGATAAAGTTGGGGGGGGGATTCATTTTGATGTATCTGCTTTAGAAGTAAAGTTCTTGTAGATCATTGATAGTTTTGTAAGGAACACAAATTTATAATGAATTCCAAACGTTTCTGCTCTTACCAGTAACACACAGTTACAGTTTCAATATATAAACTGACTAGTTGCAAATTGTGAAAATTATTCAATTCTGGATTAATAGACTTTAGCCGGTTAATGATTATTACTAAATCATGAGCTACGTATTGCACGTGAATCATACACCTTGAAAAACATCCAAAAGATCAACACACACATCGATACACAAATATTTTTGACTGTCTTACAATATTATGCGTGACAGCAATAAATGTTGAATATTTTTAGAAGCAAAAAGAAAATGAAAGCTATAGTAAGAAAATACAGTTTAACTTATACGAAATAATGTGTGTGTTAAAGAAGTCTCAATTTTTACATATTTATTATTAAAAATATTTTTATCATCTATTATTTGCATCACTTTTTACAATTTAGAGCTTTAATATAAAAATTTTTTAAAAAAAACTAATGGATTAATTATACGAATACTTTACAGCATACTTGACTTTAAATACGATCTCATCTCATAGGGCTACAGATTTATCTTCGAATTACACTGGGTTTTTTATTCAAAAATGAACACTGAAAATAAAATGTGATATCTATACCAGTAAAAATAATATTACCGCTACATCGTTTTTCGAATGAATCTTATAATGGTATGAGGCACACAAGATTTTACACAAAAGTTAATCATATTTCAATAATGTTCAATCATTGATGTTTTAAAAATACTCAGTCAGAAAAGCATTATACTTTTATTCAATTATAATAAATTTTTCAAATAAAAGAATAATGTAATAATACAGCTATAGCATAATTTTTGCTCGAACTATTGTCCAAGTAGAAACGTCTTTAAAAAAGTACCAGGCTATACTTGAATAGCCTAGGGATAAAGCTTTAATATTAATAAGTGTAGGAAAGGAATTTTACGCTTTAGTGCAAACTACGGAGTGTAAAATTCCCCTTTTGTCGCTTGAATACCTGTTCGCATGACTCCTTATAAGGAATTTATCTTAAAGAAGCAGCCTCTAATATCTCATCACAAACTTATCGCATCTTGACACATTAATAAGTTTTTTCCAGCGGATTAATAATTTTGTTCCAAATAAACAATACTAGCTTTAATAGTTCCTTTATAAAATAAAACAGTGGCCTCAAAAACCAGTATATCACAAAAAAAAAATCATTTTACTCATAAAGTAGAAGCGTAAAATTAATTATATAATTATAATACACACACACACACACACACATATTGTTGCCAAGACGTAATTAAAATTAATCAAGTTCGATTCCAAGATCAAGAATGTAATTAGTAGTTAAAATTAATATATTCTATAAAACATAATAAATATATTTTAAATATATATTATTTTAGGACAGTTATAAAATATATATTCTAAAATTTCATTTTGTATTTATGCATAACTTGTATAAAATAATTTTTCATACTAACAAAAGCATTTAACATTCATGTTCTACGTTTAATTAGTTCTAGCTGAAATTTCTAATAATTATTTTGATAGTTTTTTGGCGATTTTAGAGTAACCAAAATCAAAAATTGAACGGAAAATTTAAAAGAACCTCATAGCTGATGCATAAAATAGAAATATTTTTTTTTTTTTTTAAAAAAAGAAAGATTATTATTTTAAAACACGAACATAAATACGTAATTGTGTGAGCAATAATTATTCATTTTCTTCCTTTTGGGAGAGAGGTAGGAGGTTAGTTAAAGATTTAAAATACCACACTGATAATTAAAAAAACATGTTTCGATGTAACCAATTAATCTTTTACAATGCATGTAAAAGACTTCAATTAATCTATTTACATAAACAATACACATTAACAATGCCGGTACCAACAGCTTCTATCAGCCACATTCATCTTTAAAAACAAGTAATATAAAAAAATAGTTTTTAAGTCAATTCCTACTTAGATCAACAATGAAAATTTTTATTTTAGCTACTTTTTATTAAATAGTTACAATTAATATAAATATGTATATACATAAGACAGAATCACAACATTAAGTGGTAATTAGTTTTTTTAATTATCATTAAAGTATCGTATTGTCCTTTTAATTTCAGTCCAACTGAATGCTTTAACACGTGAGAAAAAAACCTTTTCAAGTTTTGACACAAGTCGCCAACGTGGCTGTATTTGTAATTCTTTAAATAATTTGTTTTAATCCATTAATTTTTATTAATTATAATTAAATTATTGTATTGTTATCCAAAATGATCCTGTATATAAAATTTCAGCTCAATTCAGCGCTTTAAAATGTATTTTATTAACGATTGAAAAAATTCCACCAAGATAAATAAATAAATATACAAATATATAAATAAATAAATATATAGACAGTGCGAGCTAATAGTAGGAATTGAATAAAACATTTATACTTAAGAGAATCTAAAAAACACACACACAATGCATATAAACTCCAGATTTATTGCTAGAAATTCCAATCGAACTTATTTCAATTAACAGAAAATGAATTGATGTTGTGAAGCTTTTAATTAATACAAATTATTTTTCACGTTATTGCATCACGTAAGATGCAACAAACTAATTATCATAATTATTAAAATGAGAAATAAATGAATGCGCAGAAAAGACATTGACACTTTAATTCCCTGAAAATAAATTGTCTCAATTAGTAACCTGGTAAATTAGTAACCTACTTGGTATCAATCTGCAGGAGGAAATAAAAATACCGTCACATAAAATCGTTTAAAGAATTATTTTTAGAAGACTGTGCAAGGAAAACAGTATTTTTTTCTTCAATATATAAGTAGTGCATAGAAGAGGACTAGAAAGCATATAACAATTTTTTAAAACTGCTATAACAGAAGACTACAACGAGACATCTTTAACTTTTGCAAGCAAAAGCAACAATAAAAAAACAAGACAAAAGGCGATAAATTTTGAAAAACTATTTCATTAATACAGTGAAGTTGGGCTTAAGGCATTTTTATGGGTTACCTCATAAAATTTTTAAAAATGTACATGTTAAACAAACAACGGGAGTAGACAATGCATCCAAATGGTATTAAATATGATTGAGAAATTGTAGTAAACCGGGTGTACATGCAGATCACAAACCACCTGCTCTCTAGCCTTGAAAATGACATGTGGTATCAAAAGTAGATAAGAGCAATCATGTGCTTACTAAAAGTCACATTTTTTAAAAATCCTTTAACTCCATTATATCATGCCCAACTGTTTCAATACTTTTACTTTGCGATTATCACAATCTGCATACCTTTTTTTCTTATTTATAACTTAAAAATGATAGCTGTTTAAGATACCTTTAACGCTTTATCAAAAAATTTGAAAAGACAATTCAAATATGAAAAAATACGTCTGAGTTATATATATATACACGTTTCAGAATTTCTAGAGTTTGTGGAACGATAAAATGTACGACATTTATATTAATGTTTCGGAATTTCTACTTACGATTTCAAAAATTTAAACTATATATTTATTTAAAAAGAACTTTTTTAATGGGGGCCGGACGATATCTGTGTTTCCCCTCTTTCATTCCAAACGATATTTTTCCATTTGGGGATTTGTCTTAAAATTTCCAGATCTTTATAAAAAAATAATTAAAAATTCTTGTCTATATACTTAATTGCAATGAAATGGATGCAATAATTTAGATTTGAGAAAGTAAGGTCAAATGCCATAGAATAGATACAATATTCACAAAATTTCAAATGATTGACAGAAAGGAGCCTTAATTATGTGTGTGTTGAGTTGAACATTAAATACCCAAAATTCATTTAATACATATCTTAAGTTATGTTCAGGACATAACATTTTGACAGTAATTTATCAATATTAAAAAGCATATACATATGGCATTTATATATTGTGCCATACAAATTCATGTTTAATATGAATAAAATAATAGGAATACACAATTTATTACAGTGGTGGCACAAATTGTGGATACTTTTTTAAACTGTTATGTTTTTTTTTTAAGTTCGTATGCTTGTAGGAAATGTTACGTTGCACAAAATGTAGTCTTTTATAACATTTTAAAGAGAATCTAATACTAAATTCCATACAAAAAACAAAATTCAATTATTTGCAACGTAAAAAAGTTCTGCTGCAATAACTATCGATATACGTTACATACTGATGATAGCAGTGAGTTATCAGTGCTTAGTGGGGTAGCCTTTATTTTGTATTACAGCTCCACGTCGGTGTTTCATTGAGCTGAAAATAGTTTTAAGCTTATTAGTTACTTTTTATTCCATGAGTACCTCATTCGGACAAGAGTTTTCAAACGGTGCCACAAGTTTTCGATAAGATTGAGGTTGGGACTGTTTCCTGGCCAGGACAGCAACCCAATGGTCTTAGAACGATACCAGTCTTTCGACTACTTTACTGAATGACAAGGAGCAGAATCTTGCTGAAAAATAAATGAAGCATTGTTGGTAAATAGAACCCTGATGGAAGGTAGAAATATGGGTTTTAGAATTGTGTCTACGTATTTTCTGACATTCAGTGTCCCATTGATGATATGAAAGCGACCGATACCATCTGCTCATATGCATGACTAAATCATGAAACTATGTGGGTACTTCACAGTTGCCTGGATGCAGTCAGGATGTAGCTTTTCTCCTATTCTACGTCGTACATATTTTCGGTCATCGCAACCGAATAACGATACCCTAGTTTTCTCCTGATTGTTTTTGAACTGACAGAGACGCCAGCATCATTCAGATAACTTCTGATGACCGTTGATGACATTCTTTTATATTGGAGACATAGTATTTTTGTTCTTCTGTCATCAACAGACATGGTGCATCTTTTTCGGCTTTTTCCTACCTAGTTTTGTATTAAATTTGTCTTCCTGACGTCTTAAACAAAACTTTCAGTCTCCAGTTGTAGTCACTGAACAACCCACCTGTCTTGCAAGTTTAATATAGGAAATACCACTTTCTCGTTACATATCTCTTTCTAGGTGTCTAATCTACTCTTTTATTTGATGGCATTGCTCTTTGACTAAATATCATTGTTGTCCTGGCCAGGAAACTGTCCTGACCTCAATCCTATCGAAAACTTATGGCACCATTTGAAAACTCTTGTCCAAATGAGGTACCCATGAAATAAAAAGGAACTAATTGTAGATATAATTATTTCCTGGTATTATGTAATAACGAAGGAGAAGCTTAAAACTATTTTCAGCTCAATGAAACATCGATATGAAGCTGTAATACAAAATAAAGGCTACCCCACTAAACACAGTATTTAGCGTATATCGATAGTTATCGCAGCATAACTTTTTTTGCGCTGAAAATATTTGAATTTTGATTTTTGTATTGATTTCAGTGTTAAAGTTTCTTTAAAATGATATAAAACACTTCGCATTTTGTGCAAAGTATCATTTTCTGTAAGCACATACAAACTTAAAAACATAGCAATTCATAATTTTAACCACCCCTGTATACACAAGCTTCTATTTCATGAAATATTGTAATTCTTTGTATCTCTGAACTGTTTTTATATACTAGGAATATAGCCACTTATATACAGGTTTCAAGTAATAATTGTTTGAAATTTTAAAAAAATCGACAATGAAATACTTATATGGAAGCAATATTTTTCTGCAATTAATTTATATTTTTATTCTTTTAAAAAAAAATTTACATAGGGAGGACCTGATCCTTTTGCCTAAATTTTCAACAATTACTTTGAAAACTACAGGTTATCTGAATGTTTCAGATCACTCTTGGTATTGCAATTTCTATTTAATTTTGAATTAACTGTTTTATACTAATCGGTTGCGAAGTAAAAAAAACCCATGAAAGTATTAATAAGAAAACTTTTCCTAAGCCTCTGAAAGTTTCTCAAAAGTATTTTCACTTTAAGGTATCCGACTATGTTCGGAATCGAGATTTTGAAAAAGCTTACAAAGGAATATTTTTGTAATGTTTAGTGTCACTTAGATTAGAATAGACGTATAAAATTGATTTAAGAACATTATTACAGTAAAAAAAAATATTTAAATGTATTATTTTGGCAAAAAATGAACATATAAATATCTATTTTCAAAACATTCTTTTTTAATGAAAAATGCTTCTATAATAATAATATTTTGCCTATTTATAGCTCAGACCTTTGTGCAAAGCTTAAACTAGGATTTTTGAAATATATAAATTAGAAGTGAATTTATCCGTATTTTAATGCATCGGAGTGGAAAATTTTTAACAAAAAAAAACACCAATAATTATTTCAATTGGTAGTAACTCTGAAAATAATGTGAATTTTTCAAATATTCTAGTTCAGGCTCTCTGAAGAAGTCTTAGCTATGTATAAGCAAAATATTATTATAGAAACATTTTTCATGAAAGGAGAATATTTCGAAAAAAGATATTTCTAAGTTTATTTTTCACCAAAATATTGTACTTAAATATTTTTTTACTGTAATAATATTCTAAAAACAATTTTATACATGTATTCTAATCTAAGTGACACTAAATACTAAAAAAATATTAGTTTGTACGCTTTTGCAAAATCACTGTTCCGAACATAGTCGGATACCTTAATCATCCATCTAGTTATAAAATTCATAAAGTAACTAGTTATAAATGTTTATTTCAAAATCACCATATATTACAGACTAGCTGAATGGCTCGGCTTTGCACGGGCTTTCTCTTTCCCTCATGATGCCAGCAATTATGTGTGTGTGTTTGTACGCACGCAATGTGTGAGTGATTTCTAAAATTATTTCATTAAATTTCCCTTTTTCGAAACTTATTCCACATATTTTCGATTTAAGACAGGTTTATCCCTCTCTCTCTCTAGCCCGGCATAACACGGGGGTTTTTTTTAGTGTAAAATTATTGTTCCCTCTTCCCCTCCCCCTCACAGATAAGATACAGCTTCAAATTTCGATGTATGACTTTTAAAAAACAATATTGCATTAGTTAAAAAATTATTAATGTGAAGCAATAAAAAGAAAACGATTCTAATGCTAAGAGTAAAACAAAAAACTTTCATCATTTTTTTTAATAATAGTTAGTTTCTAAGAAACTAAAATAATATAATAAATTTCAGATTTTCATGAATCAATCAATCGTTACGTACAGTTAGCTTAAAAATGTCTCTGAAATGTATTTTTATCCATATAATAATAGACGATGTACTTTTTAATTAACAAATAATTAATTTAGTAATGAAATAATAGAAATAATTCTTTTAAAAAACATATATATATATTAATTAAAATCCATTTTCTATAAGTAATAAATAAAAGAAAAATTTATAGATAGCTATAGAAACGATTGCTTTTTTTTAATGCTTGAATAAACATATATATATATAAGTTATAAAAAAACAGTATGGGGGAAAGCGTAGATATATATTTACATGTACTGAAAAAAACAACATTTAAAAAGGAAAAGAAAACTAACTGATAAAAACATTTTGATATTTTATTTTAATTTCATAGTTTTTCCTTCCACTGTCATTGTTACAAATTTTGTGTAATGAATGCTTAAAATAGTGTAAATAATTTATAACAGGAAGTGTAATACTTTTTGTTGTATTTATTTTATGTTAAAATCTTGCCACCACCTCTCCCTTCGAAATCTAGTTTTATTATGAAATAAAAAAAATAGTGATTACACTGATGAACGGAATAAATTAATAGCGAGAGCGCACTGAGGCATGGCGTAGACAAAACAAAATGAATAAAAAAGATAGATGAATGCTGTCACAGGCTCTTTTGCAAATGGCATAATTTCTTCCTACTTTCTTGACAATTGTCGTTATATTTTGAAAACTTCACGCAATATCTTTATAAATTATAGCCTATGTGTTATTCTGATTTATAAGCTATAGTATTGTAAAGTTTCATTAAAATCCATTCAGCTGTTTTTGCGTGAAAGACGACCAAACATCCTCACAAACTTTCGCATTTATAATATATATTAGGATTCAATATTCCTCCAAGACTATTTGTTAAGCTAGCAAAAAGATCATTTCATATCAGCCACTGTTTAGTTTAGCCTTATGGACAGAACCAGATGTTTATACAAAAGAAATTATATGACTAATATTTAAGAAATTATTTAAAAAAATAAAATAGTAAAACAAAATTTTCAATTCATGACAGCATGTATTTAAATTGTATTTGTTTGAAAAGTAAAATGTTCAGAAGTCACATTTACAAAAGCTTCTAAAGTATTAAGATTATTTAATTTCTAGTGATATGCAAAACTATTTTCTTATGTTATATTAAGAAACCTATTGGACAAATTACTAATATATTTTTTAAATAAAATGCTTGTTTTTAATTTTAAATATTAAAAAGATTATAATTCTCTTTTAAAATCTTCTGTGTTATTAGAACAATTTTTATTAAATTTTACTAAGCTTATTAAGTACACTACTTTTTTTCCATGCAATTTTTATGTATGTAGACTCTTTAATTTTGTGTTGATTTTTGAATCAGCTACTCTACTTTATATTCTTTTACTGACATAAATGGTTTTAATAATGAAACAGTAATGTAACAATTCTCAGTTATGTAGAAGGTATGTAGCAAAAATGCTATATTTTCCACAAATTCACCTTATCTAGATATATTAGGAATTTAATATATTAATTATTAAATTAATATCTCTTTATCTTTAAAAACACATAATAAGTTTTTCTGTTTGAAGATATAAATTTTCCCATCATCATAGCTCACATTTAATGTGGATAAAAATCTTTTTCAAAAATATAATACTCAAAGAAATCTCTACAGTATGCATGACTAACATTTTTCTCACTTGTATAGTCATGTATTATATATTTTGAATATATCTATTTACAATCATTACCCAATTACTAATGATATTTAAAACTGTTTTTTACATTTCTTTTCACAAATACAATAAATAATACATTAAGTGCAAATTTTGGTCTTATAATAAAACAGGTTACATTTTTTTATAAGGCAGAAGACATAACTGAAATGTAGATCTAATCATTTATTACATACAAGTAACTTATAAATTCTTATTAATAAAATACTTCTCTAACATAACATGATTATAGAATATTGGATAGACCACAAAATATCTAAAAGAATTAGTTTCATCAATCATTTACATTTTCCTGACTGTAAAGTGTATTTTGAAACCCTTTTATACTTATATAAATTTTAAATAATTTTTAAGCTGTAAAGTCAAAGAAAATAGCACATAAAACTTCTAAATTAGAGCCTGCATCAGGAACAAAGCTATTGCTGTATCAGTGACATAGGGCTCCCAAGCTACAAGGGCCCAAACATGCATATGTACATCCTAAATTGTTAATAGTCCTATCATCAGAGCTCCCATTAGTAAAAGGGTACTCCCCCCCCCCCCCCAAGGAATTTCGATACAGGGTCCAGTCAGAACCAGCTACGCCAGTGACCAGCAAGATTAGTAAAAGAAAAAATTTTCACAATGTTTTCAGAAACATTAGTTTATTTTTTTTTAAATTATAGCTATTTAATTTTTTAAATAAATATTGCACAACTAAAGAACCATTTGTTTTTCTATATTAGAAATTATATTTCAAAGTTTAAAATTAGTGTATCAGCAGCATTTATAATGCAAAATTTTTATAAATATTACCTACCTGAGGTATCCATTTATAACAACAAAACATATTGTTAAAGTCACACAGCAAGACTAATCGAATTCTTCTTTCTCTTACGAAGCTTACTAAAAAATGAGCTGATTTTTTACTCCAATAAGAACATTCCAGCAAAAAGGTTAAAAGAGCATAAGCAGATGAACAAACACACACCCTCACTAGTGACAATATTCTTCCAATGACATGAGCAGCTAACTGCTTCTCAGCTGTCCGAACACCTGACATATTGTAATGTATCTAGAAGCTTATACAGCCTCTAAACATAGAAATAAAAACACATATCATGAAATTATAAGAAAGATTTTGATGGCTCTTTCCCCAATACGAAATATATATTCCTAATAAATTATTCAAATAGATTTCAAATTCCTGGTAAAATATTGAAAGACCCAATTCAAAATTGTAGAGAAATTATTTATGTATCAATCAAATCAAAATGTAAACAGTTAGTTTGAAAATTCTACTCCTCACAAAATTAAGCACAGATCTCTTTATTATAAGAAAAAACACACCTTTAATGAATTTTTTAAATATTACTTTTTCACCGTGTTTTTTGTACTATCAGCATCAATTAAGTTCAAAAATATAATTTCAATCTGTAATTTGACAATTATATTCTTTGACAAAACTTTATATTTTTAAAGACAATTTAAGAAATTTATTAGAAAAAATTGGTTCCAGTTACATGTAATAAAAAATAAAACTTTCCTGCAATTCAATTATTTTTTTCCCTTACAAATCCAAAAACAAACAGTATAGTCACTATTTTTCATTACAAAATGATAAGATATTTTGCACCTATTTACAAAATATTACCTAGAGAAAAAAATGTAACAGAATTAAAAAAAACTTTGGCTAACATTTTGATGAAAAGAAAAATATTTTGAGAGATTTCATTCCATTTAAAATTAAAATTATTTTCTTCCAGAAGCTAATTTTCTTTGCTTGCATGTCATTCAAAAAAATGCTAAAATAAGAGAGAAAAAATTTTCTCAAATCATTTTTCTAGTTTTAAAATAAATACATTATAAACTGAACAGTAATTTTCATGAATTGAATCAAATGAGAAATCATGGTCCATATACTTTGGCTTTTCTCCTTTAGAGCAAAATAAATTTAAGTAAAAAATAATGCTGTACAAAAATCTAACTTCTAAAGGAAAGTATAATTAAAAAATAATTTATAAATTTATATAAATAAATGAATACAAAATGCACAAAATGGTTCCAACACACTGTATGTTTAAAATATTCTTGAGGGAATGTATTCTTCAAAAAATAAATCATAGTAAGCAATTTTTTTAAAAAATTACGTAATTTACTATTATTTATTGTTATTTAACAAATATGGTTGCTTTATAAGAATATATATTTTGTTCTGTAACAAACAAATTTTGTGTAAAAATTCAAAATATAAAAATAAACAAAACTGTAAATAATTCAATTATAAAAATTCCCAATAAAAGCATATATAAAAAGTTGAAAGGTATTTCGAAGAGCTAAGAAAATAACTGATTTCATTATAGAATTAACCAGCCAAAAGTACTACATAAAATTAACTTCAGTATTAATCTGAAGAATCTTTAAAATTAATTAAATTTAAAACTTAATTTTCAATATTTTAAGAAAGAATCAACTTAAAGAATATTTCGAAGCACTATTTGTCAGAAAAAATAATATTCATATCATAGAAATCCATTTTCAACTTAGGTATTATTTATTCTATGTAAGATTCACACACACACATTGACAAACTGATTTATATGAAAAAATAACATTTTAATTCATCGATTATTTCAAAAATACATATTCAGATTAAAAATTATACTCATGCATATCCTGAGCTTCTCCAAACCTTCCAATAGCTCTAAATTTATATTATTTTCCCCCTCAGTAAAAAAGACCAGAATTTGAACAAATTACATCATTAATTATTAGCTATGCAGCACTCTATTTAAATTTTATCTAGTATTTATATAGTTATGTTTTTTTCAAAGTAAAAGAAAAAATAACATCCACTACAATACTACAAGACGTATACAATTTCTATTCTTTATTTAATACTGCAATATTTTTATTATTGTGCAGTATAAAAAGTTATATATTAATTTTCGAAGAAACGATAGTATGAATTTATATATAATACAGCTATTTAAAATATCAGACTCAATTTGCAAAATGTCAATTTTGAATATTTGTGTAACTTCCAATCCATTTTAAATGATCCAAAAAGTTAAAAATAAATCACTTTTGGACTAAAATTAAGATATAACGCTTTAATATATAAAATTTGATTGATTATATTTCATACAATTTCTGCCAAACACCTAAAATTCGCATTTTTAAAGCGACAGAAAGACAGATAAGAAAAACATGTAATAAAATGAAAATTATAAACGAAAAAAAAAAGGATCATTTGATTTTAAATAAATTAGTAACAAAAGCAAATAGAAAAATCAAGAACAAATATAAACGGAATATATATTTTTTACTTACCGGTTTTCATCTACTCATTTGACATTACATAGATGTCAAAACTCAAAAGCGCCAGAGATTTTTGTTTCTTTTATAAATTCAATCAAGACATCCTCAAATCGATTTGTAATTGAAACAAATCAATGCATACATAATGTTTTTAAAAAAATCATCAAAATATGTACGATTTTTACAAAATTCCATGCTCACATGTTGATATACCTGCATAACAGAATAAAAAATGTTACTCAGTGCATGAGTACCAAAATTCAAGACACCGGTCGTGCTTTTCCTCTTCGGAGAATCTCTGCCCTTGGTGTTCTACTTTCTTGCGTCAATGTGAACAGACTACCAGAAATGGCGTACTATCGCTTCTTTAGCGATTATTTAAAGTGGAAGCCCGTTAAGTCATTGTTAATTTATTATGGCAAACCTATATTATTTCGCCAACGAGTCTAATGACTTGTCAAAATAAATGTCAACTAATTTTTTCTCCAACAATCGCGTGTCTTTTCATAAAAATAACCTATTGATTTAAAGAGTGAAAAATACATTACCCAACCAATCAATTGCTAATATTTTTTTTGTATTTTTCTGTGAAGAGTTTTAAGTGTTTGTGGATAATTTCGGAAAAAAACGTTTAACCACGGCTCGTAAATTTCTGTATGGCGTCAGTTTTTTTTATATATAATTAATGTATAAGTTGAAAAAATTATTTCAAAGAAATTTATCGAAACATTATACACTTTTATTGGATTTAAAAGAATAAACTTTTTCAATATTAAGGTAGAACTTTGAATATTTTGATTGCATTTTTTAAAATATTTTCTCACCACAAAAGTCATATTAAAAATTATACATTTTTTTTACATAGATTTTTTTTTTCCTTTTTTTTAATTCATTTCCACCTGTCCTCCAGTTTATTCTTTTTCTCCTCTTCCATTCTTGCCCCATTTTTTTTCCAAATGGTGTTGTTCTTTTTTATAACAAACAAAAAAATTTATTAAGATTTGTGTATACCATCAAAAAACTAAAAATTCTATTTTAAAAAGCTTTTTTATTAGATCTGTTATGTACATTTTTTATTAAAAAAAATCGTGTTTTAATTAAAAACCTTGAAGCTTTCTAATCTTTATTAATAATTTAAAGCAAAAATATTTACCGTAGTTTTTTTTTTTTTTTTAATTTTGTATTTTGTTTGCTGGCGTTAGTATAAACTAGGTGACAGCGCTCGGAACTTTGATTTTAAAAAAGTGTATAGATGAATAATTGTTTTGATAATTAGTGAATAAAAATATACATATAAAAATGCTTTAAGAATATTACAATATATATATATATATATATATATATATATATATATATATGTTTAACCGCAATTTTTTGGCATAAAACGAAGAAAAAAATATGACTTTTCCAAACATTCTCCTTTAATAAAAAAATGCCTCTATAATAATAAGATTTTGCTGTATATATTGTATATGATTTTCGAACAGAGGATATCTGACATACATAACTCAAAAGTGAATTTATTCCCCTTCCACAAATATTTTCAAAACATTTTTTATGGAAGAATATTTTGAGAATATGTGTCATTCTCTCTTTCTTCATTTTTTGCCAAAAACTTAATTTAAATATTTATTATAGTAATAATATTTTTAAAACAATTTAATACGTATTTTCTAATTGAGCTGACACTAAATATCAAAAAAATTATTCATCTATACGTTTTTACAAAATCACGGTTCTGAACGTAGCTTTTTAAATTCGACCTTTTATTCTTTTTATCAAATCATAACATAATTATAGAGAGTATAGTTTAACCTTTACAATTACCTGTGCCTACCTATAAGAAGTATAACTTTTTTAATTCTTGTAACATAAATATTTCAATTAATTCCTTTAGCAAATGTTATAGATGAAGCCCCAATTCTTTATTGAAAAAAAGCATTGCAATTTAAATTTAAATAAATTCGTTTTCTAGTTTATTAGTATTTTACTAAGGAAAAGCATTTCCAATTTATCAATCAGTAAGACTTCACAACTTTTTTTTAGCTACATTTTTTTTAATTATTATTAATGATAAAAAAGTAAAAATAAATATTTGGTGAGTTTTCTTCAATAACAATTCGAAAACTCAATTCTAGTTTTTTGTCGCTGCTAAAATAGGAAATAAAATGTTCAGAAAAATGAAAGTATGTCACTGTAAAGAAAATAACAAATAAAGACTTTTAGTCCATTTAATTAAGGATGTAGAAAGGAAGAAAAAAGAAGAAAATTAATTGGAAGGAAATTTCGGTAATATTTTTAACCGATAATATATTTAATGTGTGCTTTTATTTCTCATACTTCTCAGACAAAGGAAAAGAAATTCTTATGTAAACCTCTGAAACCAATGTTGCGGAACACTTTAAGATACTGCACCAAAAATTTTAATTAGATTAAAAAATATGATACATTTTTCAAAGAAATATTACGAAATTGGATCACAGAAAAGATTTCCTTTTTTTAAAATACGTTTTTGTGTGTTTTTAATAAAAGATTTTGATTTGGAATTTTTTTTTAAACTAAATTATTCGTGTTTTTGCATAATCACAATTATTTATGCTTTTTGAATAACATAAATCCAAAAACCATTTTAAAAAAAATATATTAAACGTATGCTATGTATATACAGGAGTCCAAAATGCATAAACAATGTTTGTATTTACAATTTTAAAAAAAATACTTTCAAGTAATTTGCTAGAAGAAAAACTACAAACTGTGTGTAGAATTCCAGAAGCCAACTGGATCAATTAACTTCTGTAAAAACATTAATTTTTCTCGGAACTTTCAACACCATTGAATTTTACTAAAATTTAATTGAAAATGCAAGTATTTTTAAAATTAAACAAAGAGTACTTAAGATTTTTCTGTAATACAGCAGTTTTAATAAAATGAAAATGAGATGTTATTAAAATAAGGCTTAAAAATAGATAAATGAAGTTTGAAAATTCCGAGAAAAATATAATGTTGAACTAAAGTATTCACGCAAGAGTTTATTCCCTCTGAGATGTTTAGGGTACTTTAAAAGAACATTTTAAAAAAAAAAAATCATTAAAAATTAGAATTTTTAAAAAAAATTTGGACTAAAAAGAACATTTTATGAGTATCGCAATAATAATAATAACAATAATAATTCTAACTCTTTAAAAACTAAATAACAGTCTTAAAATTCTGATCACTATTTTGATCATAATGTAAAGAATTTGGTCTTTTCCGACTGAAATAAATTATAATGGAATATTTTTATGTATTTCTGTGTGTGTGAATATGTGCGTGTGTAAAGAGAAAGAAGCTACCAAAAAATATTGTACATAGCGGAAATTTGTACAAAAAGCCTGCACCACAGAAATTTAACTGGAGGGTGGGGGAGGGGGGGGAGATAAAAATGCAAATAGACATCTAAAGAGAGCGTCTATTAAATATGATCGAACATTAAAACACATTTTTGAATTAATAAATTTATATTATCATCGACCACTTTTTATTTTAAATTTTTGCATTATGGTAACTTTAAAATATCGTTTGGTATAAATTCTCTTATTTATTTCGCAAAAATATTCTATTTAATATCAGAAACGTCTTAATAATTATAAAAAAAACAACGAATGACTATCGAAAACTGTTATTTTTCATTAAACAAGTAAATCGTATAGTTTACTGAATTATTAAATTTATCCCTTTCGACTGTTTACTGTGAGATAAAGAGTTTTAAAGAGGAAAATAGAATCGAAAACTAGGGAAGTGACCGGCCATTAAAGCTACCTCAAGAGATTTATTGTAAAGAAAGTTGAGAAGAATCTTTGTTTGAACGCTGTAAAAATTTATACTTTAATTTCACTTGAAATTGTACGACGTACTGCTACTATATATATATATATATCGTTAAAGTATATATACATATTTAATAATCATTTTCAAAAAACGCACTTAATTTAGATTATTACTTATTAAGTTACAAGAAATTAAAACAATGGACAGTTTAAATTGTATAAATATAGTTATGCTTCGTTAGAATTTTTGAATTTTTCAAATAATAAAATATCAAATATAATTAGAATAATAGAATTTACAAGTAAATAATAATAGACGTCGACCTCAATTAGCTTTAACATAGTACTGTGCACACAGTGAAACACTTTTTCTTTTTTTTTTACATATAATATTTATAATAAAAGCAATTTAAAAACTCAAATTAGGTATGCTGACATTAATAAAAAAAAAATAGATGAGTAAAAAGGGGATATGAAATTCAAAACTGTGTTTCTCTTACTTTTAGAACACTTTCAAAATGAAATAATTCTAAAACTTTTAATCTGGGTGACGTTTTCTACCGCAAACATGCGAACGATTTTTCTGAGAAGAACTAATACACATAAAACAGTTAGCAGTTCCTTTCTGTAGAAAATTCACTTCAGGGAAAACTGCGATAAGCGATTTCGGATAGTAGAAAAAAATTTAATGAGAATATAAACATTATTCTAAGTCAATTAGAAAAACTATTATTATTTCAATATGCAGACTTCAATAACTTCAATTGAACACTTAATTATATATATATATATATATATATATATATATATATATAT